>APFE030494553.1:18049-37172 GCA_000404065.3 Pinus taeda | reverse complement strand
GAAGGTGGTGAGCTAATGCCAAGCTTGGTTGTCTGTGATAGTGTGCATGCACCTCATGGTGACATCTTGCTAAAGCGAACTCTTGCCTCTGTTGTAACCGACGCATTGGTTCGGCCCCTTCATCCAACTTGTCCACTAACATGCGCATGGTGTTATTGGGTACGGTTGAACCGGCAACACACTGATGCATAATGTTTGTGCTGATCTTCAAGTGTGTTGGTGGTCATACACATCAACTTGCCAAAGTACATGTTTAGCCCCAGTTGGACTTGCTTCTTGTCTTTGCCTTTGTGAGTGTGTTGAATGGGTTGGATTGCATGCGTGCGCTCAACGACATGCATGCTGCTGAATCCCTTGCATGCGATCAACAACACCACTCACCATGTCTGCTTTGTGTCAGCTACTGGGATGGATCCTTGTATGGGTGCAGTTTCATCCGTGAGTGCATGTTGCGCCCACTGTTGTTCCTGTTCCTATTGCAACACATTCATATGTCTGTGTAGCTTGATGTTCTTCCTGAGTTGCTACTTCAACACATGCAACTCCTACTTTGTTCCATTTTAGTCGCACCGTCACTTCATAGCCAAATTCTCCAAAGTTGATTTCAACATGAATGGACCTGCTTGAGCTTGCAACCTTGTTCCACCTCCATGTTGTCAAAAACCCTCCTCTTGCCTTCGTTGCATTTGGTATGATGTCTTTAGCTGTTGTTCATGATGCTACTCATTGTGATGTTTTTGTTGTCATATCTTGATGTCCTTGTCTACGAACAAATTGATGTCTTCTTGGGTAGGCAATTCCATGGACACTTGATCGACTGCATCCCCAAGTGTGCTCTAAACGGTGTCTTCGTCTCTACTCTCCTGGAAACCATTGAACCTGTACTGCTGAGAGGCAGATGAACACCTGGGATACCTAGAGACATGAAAACATTCATGGAAAGAAATCTGTCAGTCGAAAACAAAAATGAACATGAAAACTGACTTGCAACATACCTAGGTGCATGATCATGAAGGTTGCGCAGTTTCTGCCAGGAGGACGGGAGACTGACTGCCAAGGCTGCACAAGGCATAGTCTGGGATGTTGGGAGACTAGTTGACTGCTGGAACTGTGAAATGCACAGTCTAGTTTGGCTATTGACTATTGGGATTGCGAAATGCGCAATTCCAGCTGGGAAGGATTGTTGGCCTAGGGACATATTTGTGCAATTTCTTGGGCCAAGCAGCCACTTTCCTCTAGAAATGTGCAAAACAGTCCTGGAGGCTAGTGTTGGACAAGAATGTGCAAATCTAGAAAGGAAGGTGAGCCTTCCATACCCAAATTGCTCAAAGAAGCCTTAGTGAAGGTAGAGTCTGGGCCAAGGTTGGACCGACTCGCCAACGGGTAACTAAAAGCAACTAAGAGAGTAAATGCATGGCGACACTAAGTGATAGCAGAAGTGATTGAAAATGCATGTAAAACATGAATGGAATATTCAACTAACAGATCAACATGCATGTGGGTGAGGAAGTTTGCTGGTTGGGTGAAAATACGTGCAAAAAAGTTTCATGCATGTGAAATCAGTGAGATAGCAATGAAAACTGAAACAGAGCTAGGACAAGCTAGTATACATGTAAATGATAGCAAGCATTCAAAGAAATCAAGAAAACTCCCACAAGAAAAAACAAAGGAAAGCAACAGAAATGTAGCACAGGGCATGGGAAGCGAACTTACCCCAAAACAACTGAGATGAATGTGCCGACTGCTCCTAGATGTGGTGTGGGATGTCAAAGCTACAAGGTTGATGTGAGGAATGGGATCTACAACATCCAGTTGATGAGTTTTGATAACATCGAGGTTGTAACGTGCATGCCACGAATCTAGGGGAAGCGACATTTGGTGGGTGGTTTCAGAATTGCTCCTTGCATGTAACCTCAAATTGCTAAACATATCTTCCTGAAACAAGGGATGCCTTTGCATGCTACCTTGGGAGAAGAAACCCATGCATGCAAGTTAGTTTTTCTCAGTCTTGGAGGGAACTGGTCAACTCAGCTACACATGCAAGAGACTGCTCGACTGTTGGAGAAAAAATGCACATTTTTTGTTGGGAGTTGGGTTGGATACCCAGGCGATGTGCACAATTTCTTGGTAGAGAAACTGACTGCTACCTAGATTTTCTTAAATTATGGGCTAAGCAACCCTGCTGGGGAAAATTGCACAATTCCTGTTGGGAGTGTTGATCGGCAGAATTGCACAATCTTGGAGCCCAGTAGGCTTCCAGACAGGATTGCGCAATTTCTAGAGGGAAGGTTGGTTTCCCTCCAGAAATGCACAATTTTCTTGGGGAAGCTGCTCAGCCTGTAGCTGGACTAAGTTTGGGTGATCAACTTGTGAGGGGAGCGCACTGGGCTGTGATCGACAGGCTACCTTTGTCCAAGAAAAACACTGAAGTTTGTGAACTTGATGAAGCAAGGCAAGCTACTGTGAAGGTTGTAAGGAAGGCTCCAAAATGAGGCTAAGACAAAATTTTGGAGGGTGGTTGTAGCCACTACAACAGGTGGGTAAGTGATAGAGAATTTTGAGACTCACCCATGGTCCGCGGACCATGATATTGTATGTAAAATGCTATATAAAGATGAGTCATAGCAAATCTAAGTATCGATCTTTTGGATAAGAATCATTGTTTTGAGGAAGAAGCTAAGGTAGGAAAGGTCTGTTTCCTATACTTAGGTGAAAGGGGAAGGCTCCTGCAGCTCAGTGTGTGGAGACCTTGGTAAGTCCACAGGCTGAGTGTGTGGGCCCCTGCAGATGAGTGCGCATGGAAAAGAAGTCTGTAGTTGAATGATTATACTTAATAAAGATAATTTTGAGCCAATTTGAATGCATATGTGTATTATTTCTTATTTAGGCAAGTATCTATAACTTCACTTTGTGTTGTGATTTATATGAATTAATGCTTATTTGTTGAGCAAAAATAGTATATTTGTAATATTAATGCATGATAAGACTAACGAAGAACCTTCGTAAAGATCTAGAAGTTGTTTAAGTGCATTTACAATAACTGTCTGTTAAGAAGGGTTAAGGGTGCGCGAAAATAGATCTAAGACATAAGGACTATAGGAACCTATCACACAGGCCTCTGGATGTAGAACCTATCATCCCCTAATACTAAATCGGGTGAGACTATAGCTTGTGCTATGCAGGTTGTTGCCGAAAGGGCCAGCAGTTAGGGTTTTGTTGATTGGCACAGATAACGTTGAACCTGGGTCAGGCTCGATCAAGCCAACAAATGGTTTTGTTGCTAGGACTGGGATTTGTCTGAGGAATGTGTGATGTCAAATAAATCGTTTCCTACTAAGAAATAAATCAAAAAGTGGATCGATCGAAAGTTTCACGTGTTTGCAGCTTAGGTGAATAGAAACCCATGGTTATCCAAGGAACAATGGATAAATAGATACATGTACACAGACGAGATTGAAGTCTTGTTTTGTTTCTTTCCCTGCGAACTGAATGAGTGGTTGTCCTGATTAACGGATAGTCAGGGTATGTACGGTCCTTTTGTGTGGGCCTAGAGCTGGTGAAGCGCTTGGAAGTTTCAGAAAATAAAATCGCATGGGCCGTTGATCATTGGATTGATCATATCTTAGGAGGATTCATCACTGAGCTCGCGATCGATATGACTATCACCTATAACGAAGTAGAGCGAAAATTCTTCAAGGGGCAAAGAGGTAAGTACTTGAAATATTTGAAAACCTGGATTAAGATGTTATTTTGCGAGAAACAGGTTATGCCATTACATTGATTTTGGGACTACACGAAGCGGAAAGCCCTTCATAAGGAATGAAGAATTAAGCTCTGAAGTTAGGATCTTCTGATAGCGACCACAAAGGAACTATTCTAAGAACACCGCGAAGTACGCTACAGATAGTCAGCCATGGTATCCCGGGAATATCCCATCCATCCACTCCACCACCACCTCCACCTCCACCACATACACCTACATGTCCACATCCACCTCCGCATCTACCATTCAACATGGCGAACACAATGAAGATGCCGATATTTAAAGGAGTAGGAAGTGAAGACACTGAATTCTGGTTCGTTGCAGACGCTGTGTGGAAGGTACAACATATTAGTGATGATAATATGAAGAAAGTGCAATTGGTCACAATGTTGTAGGATAAATAATTAACTTGGTATATCAAGTTCTGTATAGGTCAACCCGACATGACAATGGAACAGACTCAGTAGGCACTGAACAATGAGTTTAAGAAGCCTAAGTCTCAGGCGCAGTCTGTAACAGAGTTTAAGGAAATACAACAGTGGGTAAATGAGTCTGTGCAGGACTTCGATTAGAGGTTGAAATTCTTGATCCGACAGGCTAATATGAAGATCACAGATGATCAACACAAAGAATGGTACATTGCTTTGCTATTGCCTCATCTGAGATTGCCCTGATCACAACAGAAGATAGGAATTCAAGCAGAGGTTGTGGAGATCGCGATGAGGTTGGAAGCCTCACCAGTGCTGGATACAAATGTTGGAGTACAATAGATACATTTACAACTGGAAAGCCTACAAATAGAGTTGTAGAGCTTGAAGACAAGGAAGGAAGCTCACTTTGAGGTGTGCGTAGAAGTCTGGTGCATAAAGTGTAAAGACAATGGACATGATAAGGATCATTGCCTTGTTTACTAGAATTACCTGATTAAAGGAGGTCCTGTTCCTTTGAAGATTGAGAACATTGCGGGACCAAGTGCAGGAGTACCCTTATGGTGTGCTATCTATCAGATAGCTAGAAAAAATGTGACTAACCATTGCCACCTCTTGCAAAAGTTTGTGCAAATTCCACAATTGTTTTGTACCTTCTTGTTGTAGCGGCTACAACCACCCTCCAAAACTTTTCCTTAGCCAGTTTTGGAGCCTCCCTACAAACCTTCACAACAACTTGCCTTGCTTCATCAAGTCCTCAAGCTTAAGTGTCTTTCTTGCCCAAAGGAAACCTGTTGATCATAGTTTGATCTCTTCCCTTCATAGGCTGCTCACCTGGACTTGGTCTAGCTGCAGGCTGAGCAACTTCCCCTTGAAAATTGCGCATTTCTGGAGGGAAATTAACCGTCCCTCCAAAAATTGTGCGATCCTCTCTCATAGCCTATTGGGCTCCAAGATTATGCAATCCTGCCAGCCAACCCTCCCAACAGGATTTGCACAAATTTTCCCAGCATCAAGCTGTTCAACCCAAGATTTGTGCAAATTTGGGCAGTGGTCAGCTGCTTTTCCCAAAAATTGCACAAATCTTCTGGGTAGCCAACCCAGCTCCCAACTAGAAATGTGCATTTTTCTCTAGTAGTCGAGCAGTCGCTTGTATGTGTAGCTGAGTTGACCAGTTCCTTCCAGGACCAAGCAAAACAAACTTGCATGCATAGGCTACTTCTCCCAAGGCAGCATGCAAAGGCATCCCTTGTTTCATGGATTTATGTTTAGCAGTTGGAGGTTACATGCAAGGAGAAATTCAGAAACCTCCCACCAAGTGTCGCTTCCCCTAGATTTGTGGCATGCGCATCAAAACCTTGATGTTATCAAAACTCATCAACCGGACGCTGCAGATCTCATTCCTCAAATCAACCTTACAAATCTGACATCCCACATCAAATCTAGGAGCAGTCAGCACATTCAACTTAGTTGTTTTGGGGTAAGCCTGCTTCCCATGCCTTGAGTTGCATTTCTGTTGCTTTTTGGGTTTTCGCTTGTATGAGTACAATTTTCTTGATTTCTTTGAGCTCTTGTTGTTGTTTACATGTATACTAGCTTGTTCTATATCTATTTTAGTTTTCGTTGCTATCTCACTGCTGTCGCATGCATGAAACTATTTTGGATGGACATTCGCCCAACTGGTGAATCGCCTGACCCACATGCATGTTGATCTGTTTGTCAAATCTTTCATTCATGTTTTGCATGCACTGTTAATCACTTCTACTATCACTTAAAGTCACCATGCATTCATTGAACTACTTGCTTTCAGTGTCTCGTCGGTGAGTTGGGCCAACCTTAGCTCGGGCTTTGCCTTCATGAAGGTTGCATTGCATAATCTAGGAAAGGAAGACTCACCTTCCTCTCCAGATTTGCACATTCCTACCCAACACCAGATTCTAGGACTGTTTTGTGCATTTCTAGAGGACAGTGGCTGCTTGGCCCAAGAAATTGTGCAAATCTATACCTGTGCCAACAGTCCTTCCTAGCTAGAATTTGCATTGTTCAATCCCAACAGTCAGCAACCAGAATGGACTATGCATTGCACAGTTCCAACAGTCAGTCAGTCTCTTAGCAGCCTGGACTGTGCCTTGTGTAGTCTTAGCAGTCAGTCTCTCAACCTCTCAGCCGAAATTGCCCAACCATCATGATTATTCACCCAGGTATATTGGAAGTCATTTCTCATGTTCATTTTGGTTTTTGTTTGATAGATTGCTTTCTATGAGTGTTTCCATGTCTCCAGGTATCACAAGTGTTCATATGTCTCTTGGTAGTACAGGTACAATGTTTTCCAAGAGAGCAGAGATAAAGACACCATTCATAGAACGCTTGGGGATGCAGTCGATCAAGTGTCCATGGGCTTACCTACTCATGAAGACATAAAGTTGTTCATGGACAAGGACATCAAGCAACAACATCAAAATGAGCAACATCATGAACAATAGCTAAAGGCAACATACTGAATGCAGCGAATGCAAGAGGAAGGTTGTTCACAACATAGAGGTGAATCAAAGTTGCAAGATCAAGCAGATCCACTGATAATGAAAGCAACTTTGGAGACTCAGGCTATGAAGTGACGGCATGACATGAAGATCGCATGAAGGTAGAAGATGGAACAAAGAAGGAGTTGGATGTGCTAAAGCAACAATTCACGAAGAACATGAAGTTGCACAGACAATCCAATGAGTTGCAACAGGAATTGGAATAGCATTGGGCGCAACATGTGCTCGTGGACAAAACTGTGCTAGTACGAGTTAAGGATCCATCCCAGGAGCTGACATAGATCAAACATGGTGAGAAATGTTGTTGATCAAATGCAAGGGATCCAACATCATGCATATCATTGAGCGCAAACATGCAATCCAACCCATTCAACATACTCACCAAGGCAAAGAAAAGAAACAAGTCCAATTGGGACTGGACATGCACTTCGACAAGTTGATGTGCATGCTCACCAACACACACTTGAAGATCAACACAGAAACTATGCATCAACGTGTTTCCAGTTCAACCGTACCCAAGAATACCATGCACATGTTAGAAAACGATTTGGATGAAGGGGATGAACCAATGCACCGGTTGCAACAGAGGCAAGAGTTTACTTCAGTAAGATGTCACCATGAGGTGCATGCACACCATCACGGATAGCCAAGCTTGGCATCAGCTCACCAGCTTCACCATCACAAGCATGTCAAAGAGTTTGTCTCACCACAGTAGACTGAGTGTCAGTGATGTCTTGCAAGGTTTTCTCAAGACATGTTGTCTCACATGAGTGCATGTGCATTGTAATGTTGATTCATGTCAAGTGTAAGTCAAGTGTCAACAGTTGGATGTAACAGTCATAGAGTAGGTGAAGAGTCGTGAGGGTAGTTGAACTGTCACAAAGGGGAATGTCAAGGGTCACCCCACCCTTTGCTATAAATAGTCCCTCATAACTTATTGTATAGCCTTTTGGTCAGCCAAGCTTCTACTAAGACTATCTTGAAGAAGGCTTGGACAGTATTGTAACGTGCCTTGGCTTCTCCACTCCACAGAGCTAATACATCTCTTTGGAGGAGTACGCGGATGTGGCTGTAACGTTCCACTATTGGGGCTAGAAGGTTTACATGGTGTATTGTATGATTGTGACTTACACTTCTTTAATAATAAGAGATAACACATTTCATGCATATGATGTTATTGTAGTTGGACAGTTCCGATTGCCTTAATGATATATGTTGTTTAAATTTCATACCTGTATATGAACTTATTTGTATGCAATTATATGAATCTTTTTGTTGATGTGTTGCATATGTTGTTAATGTTGTCACCGTTCGTGTCGACCACTCTACTGGACATCAGACATACCTTTCTCATGAACCTTTCTATATCAACCGTCATGCTCATCTCAGATTGATCTGTGAGTGTTGTTCATGTTATCTTACCTTGTTGTTGTGGTTGCCGCATCCAAGTAGATTGCTCCACCAGAAGCTATGCATGTCCTTTGTGTCGTGTGTTCCTAGCCGAGTTGGGACTGATCCCTTTCAACCTGGAACTCACCTTCACCTTCCTCTCCCTTCAAAGTGTTGGAACCTCTCGTACACATTCCTTGACTCTCTGCATTAGTCACACCCTTGCTACTGATGAAGTTATCTTACTTGCCTCTGTGAGACACCACAGTCAAGGCATTACCTTATGACCAACTAATGGGACTGCTACACCAAATGGTCTGAGGTCTAATTGGGACTTCTTACCGGAGAGATCCCCTTGACATGTTGTTGGGTCTAGCACCGTCAACATTTTTGGCACTAGAGGGAGGGGCTGATGACAAGTCATGTCCTCTCATCCAGTTTTCAACCTTTGTATATATTTCATGGAGTCTTGCATTCTTCTTCCCCTGAGGTGTTTTTCGAATCATGAAGACGTCTCCATCTTGGGGAAGCTTTTCAATCTCTTTCCCACTCACATGTATGATGGTGAAGGAAAACTGGCCTGGCCTGACCACTTACATAACTTTCTTTCCATGAGTTATGAGGAAGATGATTTTACTGACAAATAGGTTGTGTTACTACTCACATACACACTTCGCAAATTTCCATTTCATTGGGTGCTCAGCCTACCGGCTGACACCGTGCACTCATGTGAGCACTTATGTGATCTTATTAAAGACAAGTTATATCATTTTGATCTAGACCATCTTGACTGGACATTGTTACAGCAAGAGAGGGCTTTGCATGAATCCATTATTGATTTTTGGCAGTGGTTCCATGACTTGGAGTTTTAGGCTTCGAGGAGCCAGATGAAGTTCTGTTATCTTTAGGATTGGTTCGAGTATTGTCTTAAGAAATCTTCCCTTCCAAAGAGAAAGCTTAATGTCAAGCCTTGCTCAACCTTCTTTGTTGATGGATTGTTGGCCTCCCCCTCATTCAACAATTCCACCATCACCCAGTGATGCTGAGGATCATGTTTGCACATCTGTTAATCCTTCACACCCTCCCAAAATCACTCCACTCAATTTTAGCACAGAGTTTGTTGTGAGTCCTTCGAGTTCCCATATGTATTCTTTTCTTTGACCTTTGTCTTCACGCTCAGGTGTTCCTCTGGATGATGCTGTCTTGTGTTCGTCTATTCCAGAATCTTCACTTGTTGTGAACGAGGAACAACCCACTGACGAAGTTGGTGGTCCACAACCAACATGCGTTGTCATTCATGAAGAGTATGAGTGGGAGCTTGAGCATCAACACTCGGCAAAGGAGGACTCCCTTCCGTCTGAGTCCCCTCTATTCTTTCCTATTTTACTTGGTGAACTTGCCATCCATGATTTTGCATGTGTGTCTTCATCCACAGATGCACCCATTCTTGATCACTTGCAGGACTCACCGGATTCTAGTCCATCATTTGACAATGCAGAAGATAATTTATTCATTAAAGATCCACTTGATCCTTCATCTGTCTTTTTTTGAAACACATAGGACAAGTTCATTCAATTTTCATCTACCCCTCTGTTTGATTCATATGATCATGAGGATGCTAAAGAATTCATTGATTTTTTTGATCATGGCAGTCGTGATCCTTTTCCTCATCACTTGTCTGTATGCATTGAAGATCCATCTAACACATAGGTCACACTTCCTCCACTCGAACTGCATGATCCCATTGCTCATGCATTGGAGGAGTCTTACATTGCAAGTACTCGGCCGCGACACAAGTTATCTTTGTTTCTTTCATTTGCTTGCATGTCTCAGTCAAGAGTTTGCTTTTGCTTCAAAGTTGCACATACTATCACACAACACCATGATAAGTCCAAGGACTGTCCGTCATTCACATGCACTCACTTATGTCCCGTGGGCACTCTAAAATACGAATTGTGGCTATCTTCAATGTTATATCTTTCTTGTATGCTGGTCTGCACAATTGGGTTACTCGCGGACCAAGCCTTCACCCACATGGATCTACCAATGCCCTGGTGGCTGCATTGGAAGTATCACTTCACATGATCAGCCCATGCATTGTTAGTGTAGGAGTAGTAGGAGTAGGAGTAGTGTTTTCTTTCATTTGTTTGCTTGCATGCTTGTTTGCGCTTTCATGATTTTTTTCTTGTTTTCTTGTTTTTCTTATTGCTTTGTTATCGTTTTTTCTTTTGCTTTTGCTTTTCTTTTTTGTTAGTTCGTTCGTTTGTTTCGTTCGTAGGTTAGTTCACATGAAAGCATGTGTGACTCATCAAACAGCTTGGGTAAAGTACAAGAGGGTTTGTACAACTATTGCTACTTTCTTATCTATCATCTTGCCTCTGTATGATGAACTTGTTACTCTTATTCCATGATACATCGAAGGAAAATACGTACTCTTTGAAGTGAGCCTTGTTGTAAGCACAACGCTTGCGCGCTTAACTAGTGTCACCTTCTTTAGTCAACTTTTTTTGGGTTAACCCTTGTCAGCTCAGTCAAGTAGAGTAAGGTGAGGGGGGAAACCTTAACATGCATGTAAAAGATATAATAAACTAATTCTCTGCTGGAACAACCTCCTCTGCTCTCAATAAGTCGGGATCCCTCTTCCGCCTATGAAATAAATAAGTGCTATGCACACTGAAAATGAAAAATGAAAAAAATGAAAAGTAAAAAAAAAAATGAAAAATGAAAAATGAATAAGGTGAAAGAAGAGAAATGCTTCCTGCATAGGGAGGTGATGTAAGTAACTCAACTGGGGTACTGACCAGGCTCGTTGGCAGTGGAGCCATGCTTGTGTTCCTATGTGACTCCATCGGTGTACTGTCCATGCCTGCTGGTAGTGGAGCAACACCAGAGATGAAACTAAGACTCTGACGACTATACTATTTGTGCACCTATATACCCCTCAACCCTACTTGAAACAACTGTGTTGCCTTGGCTTGGAATGTGTATCAATCGACCAAGAGTTTGGAAGATGCTACATCTTACAATCAAGTTGGTGTGAAGCCAAGACGAGTTGAGACCTAAATAATAATTCTAGAGGTGTTAGACTTGCTTTTCACAAACAAGGTCCATTCAGAGAGCTGGAGTTCTACCAGTGTGTCACCAAGTGTTGTAGCAGCTACAACCACCCTTCAAAATTTTGCCTTAGCCTGTTTTGGAGCCTCCCTACCAACCTTCACAACAACTTTCCTTTCTTCATCAAGTCCTCAAGCTTCAGTGCCGTTCTTGCTCAAAGGCATCATGTCGATCACAATTTGATCTCTTCCCTTCACAGGCTGCTCACCCAAATTTGGTTCAGCGGTAGGCTGAGCAACTTCCCCTTGAAAATTGCACATTTCTGGAGGGAAACCAACCTTCCCTCTAGAAATTGTGCAATCCTCTCTGACAACATTTTGGGCTGTAGGATTAAGTAATCCCGCCAGTCAACCCTCCCAGCAGGATTTGTGCAATTTTCCCCAATAGGGCTGCTCAACCCAGAATTTGTGCAAATCTAGGCAGCAATCAGCTGCTATGCCCATAAATTGCACAAATCTCCTGGGCAGCTAGCCTAACTCCCAACTAGAAATGTGCATTTTTCTCCAGCAGTCAAGCAGTTGCTTGCATGTGTAGCTGAGTTGACTGGTTCCCTCCGGGACCGAGCAAAATAGACTTGCATGCATAAACTACTTCTCCCAAGGTAGCATGCAAAGGAATCCCTTGTCTCAGGGATCTATGTTCAACAATTGGAGATTACATGCAAGGAGAAATTTAGAAACCTCCCACCAAGTGTCGCTTCCCCTAGATTTGTGGCATGTGCATCACAACCTCAATGTTATCAAAACTCATCAACCAGATGCTTCAGAGCTCATTCCTTACATCAACGTTGCAGCTCTGACATCCCACATCACATCTAGGAGAAGTTGGCACATTCAGCTCAACTGTTTTGGGGTAAGCCCACTTCCCATTCCTTGTGTTGCATTTCTGTCACTTTTTAGGTTTTTGCTTGTATGAGTAATGTTGCTTGATTTCTTTGAGTGCTTCCTATCATTTACATGTATACTAGCTTGTTCTAGCTCTGTTTCAGTTTTTGTTGCTATCTCACTACTATCGCATGCATGAAATTGTTTTGCACAAACGTTTTCCCAACTGGTGAACTGCCTCACCCACATGCATGATGATCTATTTGTTGAATATTTCAATCATGTTTTGCATGCACTGTTAATCACTTTTTCTATCACTTAGTTTCACCATGCATTCATTGAATTGCTTTCAATTTCCCATCAATGAGTTG
This sequence comes from Pinus taeda, assembly GCA_000404065.3. Taxonomy (NCBI): domain Eukaryota; kingdom Viridiplantae; phylum Streptophyta; class Pinopsida; order Pinales; family Pinaceae; genus Pinus; species Pinus taeda. Next base: position 24,743 of record APFE030494553.1, on the reverse strand, counting down.
AGCCAACCTTAGCCCGGGCTCTACCTTCACCAAGGCTAAATTGGCAATCTAGGAAAGGAAGACTCACCTTCCTCTCCAAACTTGTGCATTCCTACCTAGCACTGGACTTCAAGACTGTTTTGCACACTTTTGGAGGATAGTGGTTGGTTGGCCCAAGATATTACGCAGATCTGTCCCTGGGCTAGCAGACCTTCCCACCTAGAATTGCGCATTGCGCAATGACAACATTCAACAACCATAATGGATTGTGCATTGTGTGGTTATGGAAATCAGTCAATCTCCCAGCAGCCCAAACTATGCCTTGTGCAGTCTTGGCAGTCGGTCTCCTGACGTCCCAGCCAAATTTGTGCAACCTTCATGATCATTCACCCAAGTATGTTGCAAGTCAGTTCTCATGTTCGTTTTGGTTTTCGACTGAAAATTGTTTTTTATGAGTGTTTCCATGTCTCCAGGTATCATAGGTGTTCATCTGCCTCTCAGCAATATAGGTACAATGGTTTCTAAGAGAGCTGAGATGAAGACACTATTCACATCACGCTTGGGGATGCAGTCGATCAAGTGTCCATGGGCTTAACTACTCATGAAGACATCAAGTTATTCATGGACAACGACATCAAGCACCAACATCACATTGATAAGCATCATGAACAACAATTGAAGGCAACATACCAAATGCAGTGAACACAACATATGCAAGAGGACGGTTGTTGACAACATAGAGGTGGAGCAAAGTTACAAGATCAAGCAGATCCACTGATAATGAATGAAAATTTGGAGACTCAGGCTATGAAGTGATGGTGTGACATGAATATCGCGTGAAGGTAGAAGCTGGAACAAATAAGGAGTTGCATGTTCTGAAGCAACAATTCAGGAAGAACATGAAGTTGCACAGACAATCCAATGAGTTGCAGCGGGAACCAGAACAACATTGGGCACAACATGCGCTCGCAGATGAAACTGTGCCAGTACAAGTTAAGGATCCATCCCAACAGTTGAAATAGATCAAACATGGTGAGAAATGTTTTTGATCACAGGCAAGAGATCCAAAATCATGCATGTCGTTGAGTGCACACATGCAATCCAACACATTCAACACACTCACCAAGGTGAAGACAAGAAGCAAGTCCAACTAGGGTTGAACAAGCACTTTGGCAAGTTGATGCGCATGACCACCAGCACACACTTGAAGATCAGTGTGGACACTATGCATCAGTGTGTTGTTGGTTCTACCATACCCAAGAAGACCATGCACATGTTAGTAGACGAGTTGGATGAAGGGGCTGAACCAATGCACTGGTTGCAACGGAGGTAAGAGTTTGCTTCTGCAAGATGTCACCATGAGGTGCATGCACACCATCACGAACGACCAAGCTTGGCATCAAATCACCAACTTCACCATCACAAGCATGTCAAATAGTTGGTCTCACCACAATGGACTGAGTGTTAGTGATGTCTTGCAAGGCTTGCTCAAGCCAAGTTGTCTCACATAAGTACATGTTCATTGTAATGTTGAGTCATGTTAATTGTAAGTCGACTGTCAACAGTTGGATGTAACAGTCATAGAGTAGGTGAAGGTTCATGAGGGTAGTTGAACTGTAACAAAGGGGAATGTCAAGGGTCACCCCACCCTTTGCTATAAATATTCCCTCATAACTCTTTGTATAGGCCTTTGGTCAGCCAAGATTCTGCTTAGACTATCTTGAAGAAGGCTTGGACAATATTGTAACACGCCTTGGCTTCTCCACTGCATGGAGCTAGTACATCTCTTTGGAGGAGAAAGTGGATGTGGTTGTAATGTTCCATTGTTGGGGCTAGAAGGTTTACATGGTGTATTGTATGATTGTGACTTGCATTTATTTAATAATAAGAGCCAACACATATTCATGCATATGTTGTTATTGTAGTTGGACTGTTTCAGTTTCCTTGATGATATATGTTGTTTAACCTATGTACTTGTATATGAACTAATTTTGTATGAAATTATATGATTCATGTTGTTGATGTGTTGCATATGTTGTTAATGTTGTCATCGTCCATGTCGACTGATCTGCCCGACATCAGACAGACCTTTCTCATGAACCTGGCTATATCAACCATCACACTCATCTTAGACTGATCTGTGAGTGTTGTTTGTGTTATCTTACCTTGTTGTTGTGATTACCTCATCCGAGTGGACTACTCTGCTGCATGTCCTTTGTGTGGTGTGTTCCTAGCCGAGTTGGGATTGATCCCTTTCAACTTGGAACTCACCTTCACCTTCCTCTCTCCCTTCGAAGTGTTGGAACCTCTCGTACACATTCCTTGAATCTCTGCATCAGTCACACCCTTGCTACCGACAAAGTTATCTCACTGCTGGGACTCCTACACCAAATGGTTTAAGGCCTGATTGGGACTTCTTACGGGGAGATCCCCTTGACATGTTGGCGGGTCTAGCACCGTCAACACTTCTGTAAATTAGTTGGGCATGATGAGCGAAAGTTTTGAATCTACAAATTAATGATGGAGTGGATCCCTATGTATTGGATATAGGCAACAAATATGCCCTAGGACCAGGGCACATGTGCATCTCACAAAGGATTCTAGGGCCGCGAAAAACGAAGAGGAGGAGGGGCTGGAAGAGGTTGTGGATAAGTTATATGCTATAATTGTGGAGAAATGGGTCATTTTCTGCGTGATTGTCAAAACCCAACACATCCATCTTATCAGTATTGTGGATAGTTTGGCCATGTGATAGAGGATTTCCCGGTGCTGATAGCCAAAATGCAGGAGAAAAAGATGTAACGACCCATACAAAACATACAGATGATGAGGGTGGAGCCTCACGAAGAGGACCATAACATCAATATAGTGACCCGAAGCAGTATTTCCATGGGAAGAGATAAAGGAAAGTAGCTAGAAACTAAAGGCGTGGTGCTCAAGGCTATCGAAAAAGAGTTCGGATTTGATCTCAACAAGGCTAAAGAAAATTTTATGGAGGCCAAGAAGAAATTTGTTGAGGCTTTTACGTCAAGAAGTTAGGAGAAATCGGCTGGAAAGAATGAAGTGCAGGACATGGATCCCTCGCTATTGGCTACTTTTCTGAAAACATGTATGAAGTTGTTGCAGAATAGGAAGACAGTGGAAAGGCTCCAGGAGCTAATTGACAATTGTACGAGTAAAATTAAGACTCCTCCCGAACAGTGCACTATGAAGAAATTGGGTAAACATAAGAAGCAAAAAGTGCGCGGAATGAGGCTGACCGCACAGATTGGAGAGTATGAAATGGATCAAGTCATCCTGGACCTAGGGTTTGATGCGAACGTACTACTAAAGCAAGCATGGGAAAGGATGGGGAGACCTGCGCTATAATGGTCTCCTATATAGCTACACATGGTCAATCAACAAAAGATCATTCCTATGGGGTGTCTGTATGGGGTAACAATAGACATTGAGGGAGCAAGCGCTTTGGCCAACTTTGAAGTAATTGAAATAGTGGATGATAACAATCCTTACTCTACACTATTGGGAATTGATTGGGCCTTCGACATGGATTCTGTAATTAACTTGAATAAGAGAAGGATGAAATTTGAGAGGAAGGTGCTGCGAGTTATTTAACCACTAGATCCTATTGAGGGAGTGCACTACAAAGAACCAATACACAACTATGAAGAGGACAACAATTTGGATCAAATATACAAGATTATTGTGCACGATGAAGATTGGATCAATCCAACTGTAGATGGGTGAATTACATGGGATAAAGATAGACCCTGTACCTTAGATTCAGGTGAACAATTTGAGCATTAGCAGAACAGGTTGCACAAAGTTTCAATGCTATGCTACAATATGATGACAAAATTGCTTCAGTGTGTATCCACAGAGGTAAGAAATATTCCTCATTATGATAGCTTAGATGATGTTAGTTTGTTTCTAGATAAGTTTGGAAGGGAGGTTCTAGAAGAATATTGGTTCTAGATTCTTGATCTGGTGCTAAGTACTACGCCTGCCTGTTGGTGGGGTAATCATAAGGGTAGCTTTGTTGACTAGAAAGAGTACAAGCGAATGATGAAGCTAAGGCTCTGGTATGCGAATACCCCCTTAACAAGAAATTCTCAAGCAAGGATGATCCTTGTGAACATTTTGTGTGATGGACTAGAGCTTGGGGGTAGAAGCCTCAAACGGAATGGGTACATATCTTTTGTCAAACCCTAGATATTATTTCGATGAATTTGTATTTGGAAATGGAGCTACGCCATGGGACGACCGAGTGGGATATCGTGAGGGAAAGTTTCTTGTTAAATTTCAGTTTTAAGGATGGATTTTGTGCATTGATAATGCACTCCAGGAAATCAAGGCCGCAATCTTTAGGATGCTGGAGGAGCTAGTAAAATGGGTTCAACTAGACTGGAATACGAAGTTGCGCCATGCACTGGAATTCTACAACGTGATTGCAGAAGCAGAGCAAAATGATCAACAATGCGAGGTTGAAGGCCCTAAAGCAGTGAACCCTAATATAACAGAACCTCTGAAGACTAGGCATGTAAACATTGGATCCGATGCGCAGCCTAAGTTTGCAAAGATAGGTGATTATTCGGATGGAGATACAGTTGATAAAGTTGCAGAGCTACTATGCTAATATCAAGACTTGTTTCCTACCAAGTTCTCGATTTGAAAGGAATAGTAGGGGATTTGGGTGTAATGAAGATCAATCTAACGCACGATGTGAAGCCCGTGAAACAGATACCCTAACGTCTAAATCCAAAGTATAAGGAGAAGTTGCAGAAAGAGCTAGACAAAATGATGGAGGCTGGAATCATTGAGCCAGTAGAAGATTTTGATTGGGTAAGCCCTATGTTTGTTCAGGAAAAGAAGTAACAAGATGAAATCAGGATACGTGTAGATATGAGAAAGCTCAATGATGCGTGTGTTCATGACCCATTTCAAATGCCATTTACAGATGAAGTTTTGGAGAATGTTGGAGGGTAGGAAGCCTATTCATTAACTGATGGGTTCTTGGGGTACCATTAGATTAAAATTGCACGAGAGGATTGTAGCAAGACTACCTTCGTGATGGAGTGGGGATACTTCAAGTGCACAATGATTCCATTTAGGTTGAAGAATGCATTCACGATCTTCTCAAGGGTCATAATTTCAACTTTTAAGGAGTTCATCCACAAATTTAGAAGTTTATTTTGATGACTGGACAATGCTTGGGTTGGTAAAGAGCCACGTTGCAAGTCTATGCCTCATGTTGGATACTTGTCGCAGATATTGGATTGCCTTGAATTTGAAGAAATGCATATTTTGTGTGCCCTATAGGATATTGCTAGGTCATGTGGTACACAAGAAAGGATTAATGGTAGACCTTGCGAAGATAGATTTTATTGTTAATTTAGAGGCTCCCAAAAATGTAAAGGAGTTGCGCACAACCCTAGGCCACACTAGATACTATAGAAAGTTTATTAAAGCTTATGCATAAATAAATGCTCCAATGGAGAAATCACTGAAGAAGGACATGACTTTCTGTTGGGATGAGAAGTGTTAACACAATTTGGATTTTTTAAAGGAAATATCGTGATTGCATTGTTGAACATGCAACAAGATGATGGAGCTTAGTGAAAAGAAGTCGCCTTCACTAAGTGGGCTCGCAGGCTATTTTTGGCGCAAAGTCTATTTTTAGACTATGTCTATTTTTAGACATATGGATCATGGTCTATGAGTTGCAGGATGCTATTTATGGATGATTGGTCATGTTGGTAAAAATAGATGGACCTCTATTTTTAGACATATGGGCGGAGTCTATTTTAGACTGCCAGTCAAAAAATAGAACAGTCGAATATTATTAGCTCTTAATAATATTTGGACTATAAACATTATCTTATCCTCTTGCAGCACTTCAGTTCGAGCTACGGATGTGGCACATGCAACTGCCAGAAGGAAATACATTTTTCCTATGGGTTAGTTGAGATATTGCATGATGGACTTCAGTTAGAACTCAAGGGATTGAGTTTGGTGGAGTTGATTGAGGAGTTGATGGAGTTGTGTTCAATTTGACTTAGTTGAACTAGTTGTATTTAGTCTAACTGAAAAATACACTAGTGATGAGTGGTTTGAATTAATTATTAATTAATTCACTAATTATTAACTCATAAATCAACTAAAGAACACATCAGTTAACTCAGTGCATGGACAGTTCAGTGGAGACAAGTGTTAGAGGTGGGTGAAAGGGTGAGACTACTATCAGTTGTGACTATAGCTGTGCATGATATTTGCACTATCATTGATTGATATTTCCAATGAGGATTGCGCAGTACAAGCCAAGGGGATTTGAACTTGGATGTCATCTATTCTCAACTTGGATTGCGTAGTAGAGGCAGGCAAACAGTGGAGGAGATTTGAACCCGTGACTTGTTTAGATATGAGCTAGTTTGTGTGTAGCATGTGGAGATAGTACTGAGTACTTGTGAGGAGTATTGTACTATGTATTGTTACATGTTATCTATAATTATAATATACAGATAGTTGGGGGTTTTCAGCTGTATGCTTTCCCCATTACATACTGTGTTGATATGTGTGATTGATGTTTCAATGTGCACATGCGATTATTTTTTTAATTCCAAAAATTGATGATCAATGGTAGAGGAGCCTATGTATTATGCATGCATTTCACAAATAGTGTATAATCAGGATAATCTTTGTGAATAAGTGTTATATT
>APFE030494553.1:0-12597 GCA_000404065.3 Pinus taeda | reverse complement strand
TGTGGTTTGGACCTTTAGCAATTGTTGAAGTGAAGGGAAACAACACTTTTGTGCTACAAAATCTTGAGGGGCTATATTTCACTTACCCTGTAAATGGAAGGTTCCTCGAACATTACATTTAGTACTAAGAAGTTGAAGTAGATTTCATTACTACCATTGTAAAAACTCCAATTTCTTTTACTTTTCAAGTTGTCAGTGTCATTTTTTACAGCAAAAGACTCCATAGCTTAAGGGGAAGGCACATGGATTTGTAGGTTCTCTACATTCTACAACAAAAAGCAGTCCTGATTGGGAGCCAATGTTGTATCATTTTTTCGGTTTTTTTAAGTTAGAATCAATTAGTGAAAAAGTGAAAATATTTTTTAAAAAATGTTAAGCTAGGATATGGAAAAAAAGAATACTGAATAAATAATGTTAGGAAATATCTTGATAACATGTCCATATCAAAGAAAATGTTAGAATAAATGCCTTAAAAAATGCACGCAAAAATAAAATGTTAGGTTAGAGAGAAAAGCAAAAATCAATAAACTCTGAAACTGTGCAAGTCCAAGTGCCACTACTTTTAGTTTATTATGCATAATAATGACTATGTGTAGCTTCTCATGAATGCCACAACCCATGAAATTCAAATAGTTTAATGTTGACTAGTTCATGCTTTAAATTTCATGCTTATAGTTAGAGAATAAATATCTAGCCAAACTGTTTAATCTTGGCAGGTTAGTTGTTAGATAGAGAATAATATGGAGCCCATGAGTTTAATATAAGCCCTTGGATGTTATAAGGTTAGAATTAGATAGTTTTTTTCAAAATAAGAAGGAAAGAAAAGGGTCTGCTAGCCTAAATGCACCCAATTAAGTGAAGAAAAAATGCTAGGATAAGTAAAGGGTAGGTAGAACAAAGGTTGCGGAAGTACAAAGTTGATTGAGGAATAAGCACATTTATCATGTTTGATCATGTGTTGTAGTGTGCAGGAGTAGTTATGAAGGTGAAAAGATGTTCACAAGTTGATTTGGTTAGCTTCCCTTAATTTCATTTCACCCCCTACTACATGCTTACTAATTTCCTCATCATCCCTTCATTTTCACCCTTTCCCTTGGTTTCACACATTTTCCTAGCAATTTATCCTCCAAACCCATTCTCCTACCTAAAAACCCCTTTTCCCTAGTGTGAAACCCATTTCCCTTTGAAAAACTCATTTTCCCCTTGTAAATTCCCTAAAACCCATAAAACCCCTTTTAACCTAAGTTTTATTAAAACCTCACATTACTTAACAAACCTCCGCAAATTACCATTTCTCGATATAATAACTCTTTTAACCCACCAACCTTGGTGTGATTAAATAAACTCTGTTGCTATTAACCTTGGTCCTACTTTATTAAACCCATCACATTATAATTTTAACCTGCACTTTATTCATTAAAATAATTACAAATCCTTTGTAATTATTCCCTGGGACTACTAATCTCGATGCCTGCTCCCTCCGTGCATCTCGACCACACGATAGTTGTCTGTTCACCTACTCCCAGACCTAATGATCCACAACCATATCGCGTGCTCCCAATCTGCGATATTTAAAGGCCTAAGAGCACATGAGATTCGTGATTTTGCTCAGGCCCCTTGAGGTTACATGGCATTTCCATGTAAACTCACGTGCCCTAATGAAAATACCATGCCATGACCAAACGTGGTGTGATGAGCCTTTGAAACCGCTCCCCCGCATACAGTAAAACCATCCACTATTCACTTTGCATCAAATTTTAAAAAGTTAACCATTTACCTGTTTAAACACGAAAACCCTCACTTTCGCTCTTTTCATCTGTTTACACAATAAAACCTGTATAACTCTTCTGTGCCACCCTAAGCCTCTACAACCAATTTAACCATTGTTTACCTCTTGAAAATGCTCTGGACTCCATCCATAGACCTTTCAACTCAAATGAAGCAATTTTGGCCCTCCCTGTCAACCTATGCTTTTCTTAACAATTGTTGTGTTTTGCAGGTGATTAGCAGAAGACCAGGAGGTTGGATAAATGATTTTTATACCAGTTAAAAACTTGTTTGTTCTAGATTCTCGAGAAATGAATTCAAATGATTTTCCTGTACAAATAGAAATCAGGTCTAAACCAAAGACAGAGTAGAAGAAACCATTTACACAGTAAATGTTAAAAAAGATAATTTACACAGTTAAAGGACAAACAGATGATCAATATCAAAACTACCTGATGCTAAGACATAAAAAAAACTAAATGATTTATTGTTGAAATACATAGTAAAAAATTGAGATGTACAGTAAAAGTAAAAAGGCATAGTAAAGGATATTGATAGGTCAATAAGGTCAAAGAGTATTAGATTAAAGTGTACCAGATGAAAAGTCATAAGTGAATATGACTTCCATTGTGAAGACCAAATAAACAAGTAGCTTAAAGGGAAAAATATCAAAGACCAAAGCCAGCAGAACCTAAATAACAAGGATAACAAGCATCAGCTCAATAGTTGTCTCTATATTATTGCATGAAGATATTTCCTTTTCCTACAATAAATCCTTAAACAGTTTAGGATATTTTCTTAGTTCTACTATTGTATAAATAACTCTCTTCTCGAGTTATTAATGGTACATTGTTCACCATTGAAGAAGATTGAACATTGCAAGAGAGTTCACTCTTGAAGAAGCATTTGTAAACCTTTGATGTACTAGCTTTTTTGGATGCTTAATATAAATCAAAGGATTTCGAATTCAGTTTTACATAGTTTTTGTTTCCTGTAAGATTTTCCAGTGTTACACATTATGTTTTCCTTCATATTCTTATGTTTTACAGAGATACCTAGGGACGAATAATTGTGTCTCAATTAATTCCCCTAAGCTTCTGAAGTGATAATCATTAAAGAGAATGGATAAATGATCTATCTGTTTAATTAGTTCCCTCTGAATCAATAAATCATCAACATCTTGTTGTAAGCATAAGAATATTCTTTTAAACCTTCTGAACATCGGTCGAAGGTTTTCATACTTATGGTTGTTTAATTTTTTGTCTCAAAAATATAATAATCATATTATTCTTTTTTTCTGCTCACCACTATTCAAGCTTTATCATTGTGTGAAATTTTATAGAAGCCCTCTACTTTGGGATTAATATTATTAAAAAGGTTAGGTATTGCAGTGTTATATCTATTTCATTCATTGGTCTTCCAAATTAAAACAAAAACCCCAAAACAATTGTCTTAGATGTGCTGGCTTAATAGCTGACCATTATCAACTTGGATCCTTTGGATTGTAATCTCTTCTTGATTTAATATATATGCAATTATTGATTGATTTACTACATAATGTGTCATATCACATGTTTCTGGCTTAATGTTTCTTGACTTGTTGAGTAGGTTGAATATGAATTGTATAGTATCACGGTTGTTATTTTCTATTATTTACTTTTTTCAGGTGCTTGTAGAAGGAAATAGAAGATAGTTGGAGCAAAGAAGCAAGGCCATCACCAAACATGATAAGGGTACTAAGAGGAAGGCCCTTTTAATTGGTTCTAACCTAAGGAAATCTTCCACAGAATGTCTTATTTGTGGCTAGACCTGCTCCCGGGCTAGAGGAATTGTTTGTGTCCGCACTTAGAATTCTCCTACACCACAAATTGGTGACTCCATTGGAGAGCCAATCATTTTGCTTGCTTGCTTGAAATTTCATGGTTTTGTGTGGAATTTTCTAGTTTCACCATTTCCCTTTAGTTCTGTCTACTTTGCTTTGTTTATTGCTCTAGGTTTGAAATTCATAGTAGTAAGTCTGGTCTCATCATTTGAATTTTTTTTCTTTTCATCCTTGCTCAACGTGCTTATTTCTCTGGAAGTCACACCGACTAGCGCGATATGCTCATAAATAGTCGCGTCAACCCCCTTCTACCACTTCTCATCTATTATGCAGTCGTTGTGATGCCTATAGGTGATGATTACTGTTCACCACAGATCTTGGCCAGTTTGTCTTTCTCTCTTGATTTCTTCCTTGTGGCTTGTTTAGATTGTGTTCTCCCTAAATCGAAGTTGCATTTCACTTGGTTTATTTGCTTGTTTACTTGCCTTCTTCTTGCTTGATTTCTTGGGTCCTTGGATGGTTTGTGGCCTTAGGGCATCTAGGTTGTCATCCATTCAACTGATAGTGAACTCAATGAGTCAAGTTGTTGATGAATTTACTCGCATTTTGTTCGCAGTCCTTTTTATTTCTTTGGTCTCCATTACACAAGTTTGAAAAGTTTCATTTCCTTGTCTAAATGTCTCTTTTCCAACATAGATGACATTGCTTATCTTGTTTTTGGTAGAGTCAATATGTCATTAGTTTGAAAGAGATTCTCATTTTGTGTTTTTCATTTGCTTGAGAATCGATTGTCTCGAAAACTTTTTCATTGAAGTGTTTTATGAGAAATTCATTTTGTGATTTCATGAAAATTGCATAACTCTGGGTGCTGCATTGATATGTTATGTTAGTTAGCATTATCGAAAAATACGAGTTGCATTTTCATTTGAGAAAGAAAAATAATTCTCTTTACTTTTGAAAGGATTGTTTGAAGTGAACTTAATAGAAAAAATAGGAATTGCAATGAGTTTTTCATTAGTTAATTTTTTCAAAAATTGTAGTGAAAAATCATTTTTTCTTTCAGTTGCTTTGTTTTTTGAATTTAATTGTGTTTTCTACCCTCTCTAGTGTAGACAACTCATCGAATTGAAGGAGTATTGTCTCATTTAGCTACATTTAGGACTTTTCGAGTCACATCACTAAGGCCTGGAAACTGAGACATAATTCAAGGTAAACTTTAAAATGAAATCAATTAACCGAAGGCACATTTGAAACCTAACGATCACATCTAGAAGGTCTACACTAGAGAAGTGTTCCAACATCTTTAAACCTTGCAGCTGTTGTTAGCTTCAGAACTAGACAACACTAGTACAGACTTGTGCTCTCTGTACCATCGAGTATATAAAGGGAGACCCATCTAGGTAGCAATCCTTTATCCATAGGAAGTCGAGTATGTCACCTTCCAAACATGATACACCAAACACAACATTCGAGCAGATTTCCTGCCCATACTTCTCGGTTCACCAGGTGGTATTCTATAGTTCACGGTACCTAGTAATCCTTTTTTACCTAGATCATCTTGAGTAGTCATTTGATATTTTTGACTCATTAAACTTAAAATATCATTCGATTGCTTGTCCTTTCGAGCTCGTTTCCAATCGAAAGTGATAGAGTCATCTTTGCTTATTTCTCAACTCTTAAAAGATGAAAGAGCACCAATTTAGTTATGCGTCTTAAAAAATTGGTTCCCACGATCTTATAAAATCATGTTAGTGTTTTCTAGAGAAAATCATGAGTATTCCTTAAAGTACATTTTAAAGCCTTGAAATTTATCTCTCTTTTCCTATTAACTGAGACAAGGTCATCGTGGCTAAATCGTCTGGTTCACCTAATTCCTCTTCCTCTCCTCCATCTAAAATATTGTTTAAGGAGCCTTTTCCTGAATTACCAAAGTCACTCGTGGACCGAGATGTTGAACTTGGAATCATTCTAAACATTCAACCTTTGTCATCTTTTCCTCCACCTACTTTAGATACTGGGTCACCTTCTGATATTGGTCTAGAATCTCTGAACAATCTCATCCAGACTCCTGAGAGTTCGCTAACTATTGAAGGTCAGCTTGAACTGGTTATATACCCTCTGATTCCTTTGTTCGACCCAGTTGTGATATCACTGCAGCATCTGTACAGTCCATACAATCAACAAGGTGTTCCTTTAGAATTATCCTCTCATATATCTTCGGTCATTCTTTTTCATTTGTTTCCACCTATGGAACCCGAAGCTGATGCTCCAATTACCTCTCCAGATCAATCATAAGTTTCTACTCCACATGCTCTCGAAGAGGAAGAGCATCAATTTCCTCCTAAAGGTTTCCCTTACACGGGGATCATTCCCATTAGTGGGTATCATGATTTTCCACCTAATTACGTGACTTTAGCACAGTCGGTCTTAGGTACACCTAGTGTCTCATCACTTTATAACAACCCTATTTGGGCATCTGGCACTATACCTACCACAAGTCCATTCATTCAGAACCCAACCTCCCAACAAGCAATAATTTCTCCTGTTAATTTAGTCCAAGTGAAACCCACCATTCCAAACCCTCTTGTCTCATCCATCCAAGTCACTCATCCAGTTCAATCAACGGTTTCAAGTCATGTTTCTGTCAGTTCTTCGGTCCCTCCGGTCAGTGCACGAGTTATGCCACCACCTTGTGGGTAGAATCTGAATGTGTCTCTAGTATCAAGTACAACTAATGTGAGTAGCTCACAGGTTCACATGGTTGAGATAAACTAGCCTTCTTCTAGTGCTATCCAAAAAGCTATTGGTCTTACTAGATCGAGCAATGTGCAGTACCAACATGCCCAAAATCCTGTTGGTCTGTCCGGGTCAAGCAATTTCTAGTATCAGCATCTCTATGAGGCTCAGGTTCAATATCAAGATCCTTATGTTCCATATGGTTCCCAAGGAATGGGAAATTGGCCTTATGTCCTTCATCTTGGACAATATCTTCAACCTAGTTTGTCCGCTTTTCCTAGTGGCTATGGCCAGATACAATTCGTAAATTTTCAATGTCATAATCTGAGAACTGTTCGATTATCCTTATAGTAGCACAGAAAACATCTGCAGCAACAAGGGCAACCTTTGTTGTGGCAAGGGTCATCTACCCAGCAGCAGGGGCAGATGATGCCACAGAAAGGACAACTGCAACAACCGCAGGGGCAGCGCTCGCAATAGTTGCAGCAAACCATGCAGTCGCAGATGTTGTATGCTCAACAAACCTCCCATCCTATGTCTTCGCAAGGCTAACCTCTGTAGCCATAGGGATAGCCTTTTCAACTTCAAGGTCAACCCTTGTAGTAGCAGAGCCAACCTGAGCAACAACAACCCTGATATACATATCAACAGGGTAAACCCTTGTAAGGACAAGGTTAGGGTCAAGTCCTGTAGCAGCAAGCGCAAAATCCTAATGTCCAAGGGAAAAAAATAAAAATCCTTTTGTCGAAGGGAAGCAAGTCCAAAATCCCTATTTCCAAGGGTAGCAAGTCCAAAATCTTCTTGTTCAGGGACAACAGGTTAAAAACCCGTATGCCTAGGGACAACAGGTGTAATATCAATATGTCTAAGGCCAAGAGGCTCAACAACCTTTTAACCCATATGTTTCTTATCAACAACCTATGGTTAGATAGTTTTAATGCTTTCAAGTTTAAAATCATCCTTATGGGCAAGGTAACCTACACTAGGGGAAAAATCAAATGCCTCCACTATGGGGGCAAAATCCTCAACAACAAGGATGGGCTCCTCTGGTTGGACCCGCTTATCGACCTCCAATGCCCTTCAATACTCAATTTTCATTCTTGGCTACACTTGAGTTTCCAGATGTGTCTCGACTCATGAATGATCCAATTCTTCATTCACCATACTAGCCTCTGGTTCCATCCAAGATCTCGAGTGATCATCTGAAGTTCTATGGGAAAGAAAAAGAAGATCCTCAAGCCCATGTGATGACATTTCACCTTTGGTGCTCTTCAAATTCCTATGTTTATGACTTTATTTGTCTCTGTATTTTCCAACAAACCCTTAGAGGTGTTGTAGCCAAGTGGTACATCGAGCTCCCTCAAAGTACTTATCATGACTTCAACTCTTTAGCCATGGCTTTCCTCACACATTTCCAGTTGCTGGTTTGCTATGAAATTCGCACCTATTTTCTTACATCGCTCAAGAAATATATATGCGACACACATCTCTAATCACATCCATTAACGGAGATGTAGATGTCGCCTGATCAAATTCGATATTGTTGATTAGTTGCTAACCGAATGGTTTACCAAGTCATTCATTTCTCCAATTACTCTTGATATAGCTATGGGTGGATGCATTGCCAAAGAACAAGCCATTTCTGGTGCCTAGTACTTAGAACTCATTTATTCTCAGTCTGGCACTTTGTATGAGTTGTTACCCGTTGCTTTGATACCATCATCTGATCCAACAGCATTGAAGTCATAGGCTACAACTCCTGTTGATGGGGTAATTGGTTCAGTGTCCTAGATCCCTAGGAAATCTTCTTCCAAACAAAATTCGGTCTCAAACAATGCTTCTAATAGTCCCTCCCAGGATCCACCTGGCCCTGGTAAAACCTAAGAGGTCCACATTGTTTAGTCTACCATAGCGGATAAATTCTCAAAAGGTAAGAAGAAAGGCAAAGGCAAGGGTAAAGTCGATGCCCCAAAACAGGGTCCTCCTAAGTCGTCTGCTAGTGATTCTTCACAATGGAAGCCTAAGTATTTGTGCCTCATTTGTGAGGAGGATCACTATACTAAGGATTGTCCCTGATGGTCCAAAGTTAGTCATTTTCTCAAAGGGACCCCAACTATCTTGAAAGAATTTTTTCCGTCTCAGCAGACTCAAATGGTAGACCAGCCTTAATAATCTTCTTCCTCAGGATCACAAGTGTTCATGATGAGTACGCCTATTAATGTGGCTACTAGATAAAAATATTATCAAACTCCTACCCCAATAGTAGGGAAAGATAAAGAAGAAACCACTTGTTCTTCTGCCTCGTCTAGTTTTGGCCCTCTTCATATCAAGTGCCCTAACCTTGATTTTGCCATTCGACCACCTTCTCGAGGTGTGCTAAGGAAGTCCTTGTACAATTCCAATACTCGAGCCGCTTAGCATTATAATATTGTTGAGGATTTGGCTCAGGCACCATCAGTTATGTCTGCTCTGGAGGTAATCTACTCCAAAGTTGTCCATCTCAGCAGAAATCATTATTGTCAGCTATTGGAGGTATTAATCCTACTGATTCTAATTTGACATGTTTTAATCTAGAGAACCATGTTCCTCAACTGCCTCAAAAAATTTCCTTTCTCATTCAAGTAATCACCAATGAGAAAACCATTCATAGGACCACCATCAATGAAGGTGCTTCTTGTTATAGCTCCAAATCTCACTCTTGATGTTTGTGATGCTACAATCATGGCCTAGGGAAACCCCTCCTTCTAGACCTGGTCCAAATACTTAAAAAACAATGTTTTACTCTGTATATGTGACATTGCCCTGAGCTAAATGCATGTGTACATGGGTCTGTGTATACCCAAACCGCGTATATGTCTTAAAACACTTTAAAAAATTAAATCTCCTTAATTTCAGGTGGAGATCACGGGTTTTACCTATTGATTACCTATTAGTGCTCGTGGCCTAACTATTCCCAATGAATTCCAAACTAAAAAACTACTCTAGGAGAAGTATAAAAAGGCTTCAATGGGAAGGCCTAACGGAGAGAGAATAGAGAAGAAAATCACTTTGCTGAGATTATCCCTGATCAGGTCTGAAGATCCTTGTGCTTCTAGCACTTCCCCCATTACAGGAAACCCTTGTTTCCTTGAGTTATGATGTCTTTTCACTGGTTGAGATATCCTTGTTTGAGTCATGGAAGGAGCCTTTTGAAGACTTGGGATTGGATGAATCCGAAGGATATTTCGCTTGGAGCCTGTGAGAGGAAGCTTTAGGTGATATCATTCCTTACCTTACTTTAGTTATCTGCAATAAAGAAACATTTGACTTGGTCCCAAAATCAATCTTCTTCATGCTTATGATGTTGTTGTTATGCTTTTGCATATGTGTTATAGACATTTTTGGGCACTGCAACCCCAATCATAAATGTCTATAAAATGAGGGCTCCTAAGTCCCTAAAAGTGTTGCTTCACTACCTAAAGGAACAAGGTCATCTGATTACATCATCTCCCAAAAGTTCTCCACTAAAAACTACTCAGAAATGTTCAAAACTAGACCATACTGAATACCCAGTGTAGAGGGTGTGATGCATATCACCTTCCTGGTGTAAAGGGTGTGATGCATATTGAATGGCCCCTCTGTAGGGTGCGATGGGTGAGAATGGACAAATGGCAGAGACAGTTTTCAAGGTGGAAGATCATGGAATCTTCCAGAAGCTTCCCCTCTAACACTTGCCTTTCTATTTTCGACTAGGGATGAGTAAGGGATCATCAGTCTCCAAGTGGAATCAAGAACTATTAGAGAGAGGACACTAATCAAGACCCCAGAAGATGACTCACCCCCTACAATCATCTATATATGGATCCCTCATCACAGAGATCCGGAGGCTAGAATCTTGTATCTTGTAGAGAAGTGTTGTTGGTTTTTTGGTGAAACTTCATAGTGTTGGGTGATCTAAGCTTTTTTTGATGTGAAGAAGGGCTTTCTTGTTGGAGGATGATGTTGGGTCAGAACAATTGGCTGTAATCCTCTTGCTATTCTTGATATTAATAAATCTATTCAAGTTTTCCTCCATATCCTTGTATGTTTGAATGTATATGCATTTGTATGGTTAATACATATTTGGTCATGTGTTATTTATGAATATAGATCTCTGTTTTTCAATAGTAGTATGCTGATTTGATTCCATAGGTGCTCTTTGAAGCTGGGCAGATGAAGAAGAAGCATCAAAGATCTATCAAGAAGGAGAGGAATCAAGTAAGGAGCCAAGTGCAAGACTAAGGTTGGTGTCCTTTGTTCCACTCCTATCTATTTTCATAAAGGAAAGAAAAATTAGTCTTTACTTGTTTGTTTCTAAGATAGCTACCAGTCTTAGTGAGAATAGTAGCTCCGATTGGACACTATTCTTGGTAATAAAATGGTGAATCCACTGGGGAGCGAATAGATTTTTTGTTAGTCTATCTTTGTTTGTTTTATAAACTTACAAACGGAGCCTGAAGTCAAGCCATCTAGCCTTTGAACTGCATTTGTTATACAAATGCAAAGTAGATCAATGTTGCTTCAGTCTATCTCCAAGTTTTTTTTATAAATTGAACATTCGATCTGCAAACATTCTAATTGCTCTAAGTGGTGGCTCTAGTAACCTCCTTAGATCAGCCCCTGTGATTTACATTTACTAAACATCACTTACTCAACCTAAATCCCTGAACTGAACTATAAATTGTGAGCAAAGACTGGTTAAAAGTCTCGCACTGGTACCATCGCACCCTCTCTTCAAGGCAGTTTGTATCCATTGCACTTCCTGTGTGCTATAGGTGCGCTGCATACTGGATTCCCTATGTGATAGGTGCGATGGTCAGGGAAGGTTGACTTTACCTTCAGACTTTGGTTTTTTATTCACTATTTTCAGTTCTATTCAGGAGTTTTGCTGTCTATGGTCAATATATCTCTGTGAAAACCACTTCTCTTCCATCATTCCGCCTCTATTGTGCAAAGAACTGTAAGTGTTTTTATGTATTGTGCACCATTTTCAGTTCTCTTTTGCAAAGAAGTAGCGTAATCGAACTGTCGTTTCTTAATCTGAAAGTGTCGTAAGTGTCATTTTCAGTTATAGAAGAGAATCCCATTTTTCTTGATAGTCGATTGTATTGTTACTCTTGTATATGATTTGAATTAGTAGTTTTAAAGTGTTGAAAAATATTTTCATTTCGAAATCGCAAAGTGTCGCCCTTATCTTTACTTCATTTTGAAAAGAAATTTGTTAAGTATTGTCGCTTAGAAAATAATTCAGATTTGCACTTAGCTTTCTTATCGTCATTTATACATTAAGAAGGCTGAAAACAAATACATGCATGTGCATTTGCATTTAGACTACTTGGTTTGATTTAGGACAGTGCATTTAGTGTGTGCTTGTGCTCTTTGTTGAAAGACTCTCAATTTTCTTTCCTTAGTAGCTAGGATTTTCATTGCCAAAAGAAGATTAAACAGTTTTTTATCATCTTAGACTGCATTTTAGGAATTGTATACACATCACGCGATGAACCTGAAAGGCAAATTTTTAAACAAGATCAACTATAAAATAAATTTAATGAATCTTGTTACACTAAAATTTGTCACCATGACTATTTGCAGTTAGTATGACTCCATCAACTGTCATACTATCCTCCTTGGCAAGTCTCATACCTCTGCTCTCCATGTCAAACTTCAAGAAAGAGAGAAAGTCTTCAGAAATCTATTTATCTCTGGGTATGCAGTTTCTCTCAACCTTACCTGCGTGTATGCAACCCAAGTTCACCATACCTACGTACTTGTACGCTCTGTATGTAAAGGGGTGGGTGCGTACTCCTGTAAAGGTCAAAAGGCGCGAGTTTCATCTTAAAAAAGTTACTTGTGGTCATTTCTAGAGCATTCTAGAAGCTTGTTCGACGTGTATTTAGTGCCTCCAGATGGTTCATGTATCCCTATGAAAGAGGAACTTATCCCATCAAGAGGGGAGCTAACCCATCCAAAGAGGGGCTTATCCCATTGATGGTGGACCTGATTAACTTCCTCTAGAACATTATAAATACAGGCATTGGGCTAGAAGGAGGGAGGTTGAAAGCTGAATATTCCGAAGGGTAGATGCTGCTGGAATTAGGACTTCCTTGTAGAAGCTTGTGAGGAGAGATTCCCATCCTTTCTTGTTTCATTTGGAAGTTGGTGAGCTTATCAAAGTAAAGGAAAACTCTTGCTGGACCCTGGGAGGAACTTGCACAACACCAAGGCTCAGGTTGTAATGGTTTCTTTTGTTTCCT
>APFE030494550.1:1116-44844 GCA_000404065.3 Pinus taeda | reverse complement strand
AGAAGTCCATCTATTTTTTCCAACTTGATCAATCATTCATAAACAGCAACCTGCAATCCATAGACATGATCCATATGTCTAAAAATAGACATAGTCTAAAAATAGACTTGCGCCAAAAATAGCCTGCGGGCCCACTTAGTGAAGGCGACTCTTTTCACTAAGCTCCATCATCTTGTTGCAATCTCAATAGATTTTGCCATGGCAACAAGTATGGAAGTCAATCTCTCCAAATCTAAGATTTTTTTATTCAATACCAATATTGCTATTAAGAGGAATATCTACAGAATTCTGGGCTTTCAAAGGGATGTCCTTCCTTCCAAATATTTGGGAGTTCCTCTAACTGCTAAACCTTTGCAAAATATCATTTGGCAATCGGTGATCAATAAGATGCAGGATAAAATCAGGAAATGGACTATTAGATCTTTAAATTTGGCTAGTCAATTAGTGCTTACAAAAGCTGTTCTTCAATCAATCCCCGTCTTCATGCTATCATCCCTTCTAGCTCCAAAAGTAGTTTTGCAACAATTTAGAACCATTCAAAGAGACTTTCTTTAGGGTAAGGGGGAGGAAAGAAAGAAATGGGCCTTGGTAGCCTGGGAAAAGATTTGCAAACCTAAAAACCATGGGGGTCTTGGATTGGATGATCCAAAAGTACTAAGCAAAGTTTTAGGGGCAAAATTATGGTGACGTTGGGTCAAAGACCCTAAGGCTCAGTGGGCTAGTATCTGGAAAGAAAAATATGCCAACACTTGGAATAATAATGATCACATAAGGATGTCTGGCATCATAAAGGGCTCACACATATGGAATAAGATCTAGGAAAACAGAGGCTTAGTACAAAAAAATAGCTTTCAGGAAATTAGAGAGGGAGATCTAGCTTTATTTTGGGAGGATAAATGACAACAAGAACCTACACTGTTAAGAGATGACTTTTTGGACCTCAAGAAAGAGACAGACACCAAAGGTTTATCTAAGGTAAAATATTTTCGGGATCAAACCAATAGTGCAGGAAAATGGAGAACTTGGAGGAATATAGATTACCGGGATGAAAGCCCCTTGAAAGCAAAAGCATATGTACTTATGAAAATGTTGGAACAAAGGAAGATTTTAGTGACAGGGGGGCATGACCAACTTAGATGGGGCAACAATAATGAAGGTAACTTCAACCTTAAGGAGGCAAAACGCATACTCCTTGAGTTGGATTCCAATGCACCGGATAGGATTTGGCAGAACCTATGGAGGCATCAAGATTGGATGAAGATTAAACTCTTCATGTGGCTAGTACATCATAAGAAAATTCTGGCTTGGGACAACATTCGGAAGAGGGGTGTTCTAGGGCCTTCCAAATGTTAGCTCTGTGAAGCCCAAGAGGAAACAATGGAGCACCTCCTCAATAATTGCATTTTCACCTCCAGGTTGTGGGATACTTTTGCCACTATTTTCCAACAGACAGATAAGGACAAAGGAAGCATTATCAATACCCTAAACAACTAGAGACGAAACTTCTTTGATCATGAATTTCTTGGCTCAGCTTGGGCTCTAATGCCAAGCTTCATAATATGGATTCTCTAGAAAGAAAGGGACAACAGAATCTTCAAAAATGAAAAGAGTTCCTCCCAACGCCTTTTCGAGCAGATTTTAAGACAGCTTAAGGAGACGGCAGGTACTATAGTGCGAACTCCCCCTAAGAATCCACCTTCAGAAGCTGAAATGCAGATACTTCTTCAGTTAGGTATGCAGGGGCTTATTCCACAGGGCTTGGATAGGAAGTTAATGAAACTGGATACTGAGAAGGATTGTTGGCATCCTCCCTTAATACAACATTGATGCGGCTTCAAAAGGCATCCCGGGTATTGCTGGCTTTGGAGGGGTGTTAAGGGATGAAAACGGCAGTATCCTTTTCATCTTCCATTTCCATTTAGGAAGAGCCACTGACAATATGGCAGAATTAATGGCTCTTGAGCAATGCTCAGAATTCCTGGAGCAGGATAATCGCCAAAATGTGATTGTAGAAGCTGATTATGAGTTAATCATTAATTCGGTCAAGAGAATCAGCTATGGCACGAAGCCGAAAAAAGTCTCAAAACACTCGAGGTTGCTCCAGGTCTTTCAACGGATTCAGCTTCACCTCTTGTGCCTTCGTACAGTAAGTTTTAACCATGTGAGAAGGATGACCAATAAATTGGCAGACATTTTGGCCAATAAAGGGGTGCTCTGTACAAAAAGCAGAGTCATGCTGAGTTGGCAAGAGTTGCCTCAGAATAGATTAAAGGCGCATTGCCATGACCAGGTAGATGAGGATAGGATGGTGTTTCGAAACAGAGCCATAGAGGTGGGGTCTAGCTGATTTGGATTCATTATGAATTGTTTTCTCTGTAGTGAGGTCATTTTTGGGATGTAGGTCATGGTCAGCCTCCTCAACCCTGGTAAGCACAAACACAGAAGTTTGAGGTGGAAGTTACTCGACAAACACTGTTTCTCGGGTAGTCGGCTGGATAGATGGATTTTCATTTTTCATAGGTTCATGCACTGGTGGAGAGGGGATGGTGCGAGGGGTTGGAGTCCTGGCTTTCTCGGTTGCCGTAAAACCCCCGTTTTTCTTTATGTGGACACAATACTGCTCTCGGGGCGGTATATGGTTTATCGCAGGCCCTTCAAGTTGGAAGCGGTATTTCAAAATTGGGAGTGATTCCACTCACTAAGCAACATGTGGCCAAGGGTTGGGAAAGAATATTTCCCTCATCGTGTGCTAATTTGCAGTGCTATAGGCTCGTGCGATATGATCCTTAGCCGTCGGATCAAGCAAGACAGATCTACGGACAGGAACAAGCGAGCATGTTGGTGGGTCCAAGTGGTTTACTGCGTGGCTAATTGTCGTGCTTCTAGGTACTGTGACATCATTCTCTGCCGTTGGATCTGGCAAGGAGATTCGACGGGTAAGAAAAGGTATGCAGGTCCGGGTGAGGACTATCTTTCATGCTTGTATTGCTTCATGGTGGGAATCGATGGTTTTCGCGAGTTCTACATGCTTGAGGGTTATCCCCCTTTCAGACCCGAAATCCTTTTAGATTGTTACCTATTTCCTCATCGGGTCCGATTCTTATTTTAAAGTGTTTGCTTGTTTCCGGCCCGTTTTGAGCATTGCCCATTGGATCTCTGAGGGGAGATTGAACGGTCACGGCTTTCTCTGTTTTTTTAGGGTATTGTAGTTTTGTTTGTAGGGCTCGGTATTTTAACCTTTTGCTCAATGCCCTTGGCTTTAAGAGGATAGTTTTTCCTTGGCCCACAGTTCCTTGTGGACTGTTGTATTTTATGTAATTTGTTTTCCGATTTAATGAAATAGAAGGTACGACTCTTGCTTCAGCAAAAAAAAAATAGTAGACAAGATTAATATACAATGGAAAATTGTGGTGGATTATCCTAATTTTAATCACTTAAAAGTCAATAACAAAGTAATTTTAAAAAAATGAAAATTTATAAAATTAATTATTTTTAAAATAAAATCATAAAATTCATGATATAAAAAACTCAAAATGAACATTATTTTAGTTTAATCTATACATATTAAATATATATAGTTCCTAGAAACAACCTTTGGAATATATTAGAAGAGCTAAAGGTTCCTTTCGAGTTGAGAGCTGCCGCTATAAGGTTATACGAGAATGTGATTGCCAAGATAAAAAGAAATGAGGGGTGGTCGAAAGATATTAAATGTAATATCGGAGTTAAACAAGGTTGCCCCCTCTCCTCTACCCTATTTGGCATTTACATCGACAATATTGAAGGGTATTTAGAGGAAGTAGGATGTGCTGGCACGATCTTAGCTGGGATAGTCATCATCCTTCTTCTCTATGCTGACGATATTGTTCTTCTCGCAAGGTGCCCATCTTATCTTGATAAGCAACTTAGGCTTCTTAAGGATTTCTACTCTACCATGGGTATGACTGTTAACACTGACAAAACAAAAGTTATGATTATCAAATCCAAGAAGGACACTTACGCTACTTTTATGTATGACAATAATAACTTGGAGGAAGTGTATTCTTACAAGTACATAGGAATTCATATTCATCACAAGCTCAACTAGAACTATAGCATTGAGAAAAGGATTAATGTGGGGTGGAAAGCTTATTTTGGTCTTGAAAATAATTGTAAATCGGCAAACCTCGTAATGTGGGATAAAAAGAAGTTCCTCTTTGAAAATTTGGTCACTCCTGTTATCTTATATGGATGTGAGGTCTAGGGGTGCAACATCTCTAGAGAATCCTGGAGAAAGATTGAGCAAATCCAAAAGCGTTTTATAACGTATAACTTGAAAATTAAAAGCAATACACCCTATCCTATTATCCTTATAGAAGTAGGTCTTTTCCCTATCATGAGCCTAGCTATGACTAGGCTTCTGGTGTACAAGCACAAACTCAATAACATAGGAGACCATAGAATTCCTAAGCTAGCTTTAAATTCTAGCCAAAACCACCTAAGGCTCAAGTGGGGGTGGTATAAAGACACGAGGGCCTGGTTAAACCATTGGGAGATCACTGAGAATGATGCATTGCAAAACATTAATAACATTAAAAATATTGTTACTTCTAAGTTCAAAGAAAAAATGTGGTGTGAGAAAGATTTAGCAGCTAAAAGAAAATTAAGATATTATAAAGAGGTCATCAACCCCACCCTAGAAGATCAAAAGTATCTCTCTGTTTTAACTAGCTCAAAGAAGAAAATTAATATAGCTAAGATTAGAATGAACTCTCATGAGCTCCATAGTGAAACAGGTCGTTGGGTAGTTCCTAAAACACCATGGATGGAAAGGATCTGCCATCTCTGTGAGAATAGGACATCGAGGAATGAAAACCACTTCCCATAGAGTGCCCGACATACAACCACATTAGATCTCAGTTTCATAATCTCTGTCGCAATACTGACCTTCCTAGCCTTTTACCGATGTCAAAATTAATAGTGAGCTTGAGAGGTTTCTCCTCCAAGCTTTTTGAGCATAGGAATAAAAATCTTAAATCAAACTAAATAATTTGTTTCTTTCTTTAGGTCCGATAGACCAAAAGTTTGGTCTCTGTGGACGTTTCAACCAACACCACAACCACCATCATAATATTTATATATAGAGAATAATGATTCTTAATTAATTATAAAAATAATATTTAATTTTAGTTTTTTAACTAATTATTATTTATAATATAAATGTATATTTAAATCTTGTTTTTGGAAAGAATTATACGAATTGGTTCAAAACATGTTACAATATTTTATCAATATATAATTATTACCATTATTTATTTTATATATTATAATATATTTATTATTTTTAAAAAATATTAATTACAAATAGAACATTAAATTAATTTTTAATTTTAACAAATATATTTTCATAATTTATAATATTTCAGTTACAATAATGAAATATTACTAAAATAAAAATAAAATAATATTAATGTTAAAATATTTTTTTAAATTAATATTAATTAATTATTGTTAAATATCTTTATGATTAATCACATCATTAAGATCCAAAAAACATTTATCTACAATATGGATCACAAAAGTGTTAGATCTAATTAATCATCATATAAAAACAATTCAAATATTTTATCATCATCTTTGATGCAATGGGACATCACAATTTCTACGATGGCTACAAAAGGTAATAAGCACCCCGTTACAAGATACTTGATTCCTTGCAAAATAATAAATTGAGCACACATCATGCCACTCCTTTCATTACAGGTTATTCATAAACATGTGTTAAAATTCTACTAGTTTTTAATGTGGTTATAAATATTTGTAGAGTTATAGTTTCATTAATGCTTGAGACAAGATATGCCAACTCTTAAATTTAACAAAGTACAAAATCCAATAAATGACATATCCTACCAGATACATGAAACTATTACTTCACCGATATTAATAACAATTATAAGAGCAATTGCAATTATGGATTGCTCTCATAAGCAAAAAGATTTTGTAGATGAAAATAACAACTTACATTTTAAAATCACAGTATAATGAAAGTTTTAGGTAAAAACCTTGATTACCTCCGCGGGCCTGCGAGAGAAACCACCGTGGACACACAATGATGGCCATGCTTGACACCAGGCTATACAGGGGAGGAAATTTTGAATATATATTTCATGGGGGGAATTTAAAATATGATTTATTATTATTATTATTATTATTATTGCAAATTTAGTGCACATTTATTTGATGGGAAAATTAACAGTGGTAAGCTATTTGCCCATCAAATTCTTCTGCAGCCCGGGGTCGCTCTCCTACGTCGAGGTATTTAGGAATGTCCAACTGTTTAAGCCTTCTCAGCTGCGTCAACCCGTGTATGCGCTTCAGTTTAACGCATTCATATATAACCAAATCCTTCACAGATATCAATGTTCTCATACTTGGCATCTCCTCTAGTTGTGCGCAATACACAATGTCTAATCTTTGAAGTATTGCTGGCAGTACTCCAACCTTCACCACATGATGACAACTTTCTATTTGGAGAAGTCAAAGATCGGGGAGAACTACTGTTTCAACTTTTGGGAGCTCAAATTCCAAGCAGCGAATCAAATTAATATGCTGGAGCTTGGTTAAATTCCCAAAGGAACTTGGCAACAACTCCAATTCTTTGCAACCAGAGAAGTTAATATGCTTGAGTTTGGTTAAATTCCCGAAAGAATTTGCGAGCATCCACAATTCTGAGCAGCCACTCAAGTTATTATGTTGGAGCTTGGTTAAATTCCCTAAAGAATTTGGGAACATCCGCAATCCCGGTCAGTAATTCAAGCCAATACGCTGGAGCTTGGTTAAATTCCCAAAGAAACTTGGCAGCATCTACAATTTATTGCAACCAATGAAGTCACTTTGCTGGAGGTTGGTTAAATTCCCAAACGAATTTGGGAGCGTCTCCAATTTATCACAAAACTGCAACTCAATATGCTTGAGGTTGGTTAAATTCCCAAAATAATCTGACAACATTTCCAATAGGTAGAACTAGGAAAAGTTAACATATTGGAGGTTGGTCACGTTCCCAAGAGAATCTGATAGCGACCTCAAATGGCAGTACCTTAATTCCAAGTATTTCAAGGACCGTAAATGATAGAACTCACAAATAAGCATCATCAACAACAACACATAGAGGGAGGATTGATGAGTTTCTCTCAGTATTCTCCAGGTATGGTGTGTTACCTTGATAATTGAGTTTACAATTATTGATTTCGTAGAGATAATGTGCAAGTAATTTAAATGTTGTGTGATAAATAGATTAAAAACAGAAACTCGTCAAAAAAGTGATTTATGAAAATGTGGTGGAACCCTCGGCGAAAATGTAGCATACATGAAGAGCCACACTTGGCCTTGAAACCGGGGTAGCCAAGATCCCAAAAGCCTCACAACATTGGTTGTCAAAATAAAAGGATTGATAATTCAAAGAGCCACGCAAATCAACGTAGTCCCGAGCAATATCCTGGTTGAGAGAATTGCTATGTATATTGGGATTTGTAATGACAGGTCCCGATGAACAGGCCAGGATGTTTGTATTTTAACTTTCAATGTGTATTTTACAGTTGGTGAAAATTTGTGAACATCTAAAATATAAAATATATTGGGTCTTGTTATTTTGATGTTTAATTAAAAATCTAAATCTTAAAAATTTATTGTATGAGAATTTACAAATCCTTAAAATTATTTATTATACTAAAGTTAAGTTTATAAAAATATAATTATAATGTACATATTATATATAGGCGATCTAGTTAGATTGCTTTGTACCTACGGAGTACAGGGCTATGGTAGTGCTATCGCTAGCATGCTATATTCTTTTAAGATTTGGTTGTTGAGGATTAATGGGACATTATGGGAACTACAGGGCTATGGCTAGCGCGCTATATTCTTTCAGGATCTGGTTGTTGAGAATTAATGGGAGAAACTGTTGGCCTAGCCATATGAATATTGATGGCAGAATTTAATGACCTATTTACTAGCATTGGAATTGACTCTCTTGCAAAACAACTTTCAAATTTACCACTTTCTCCTTTGGCATCTAACCATATGTGGTTTGATGAATTATGTGTTTTATGGTCTTACATTTTTTCCTCTACCATTGCTCTTTCTTGCTAATTGGGAAAAGCAATAACATTCCTACAATCTTTTAATTTACCCTACTGCATTGTTGAATTTGTTAGCGTCTGAATATGACATGCTTTCTCGTTCAAAACTATTAGACTAGTGGTATCAGCCTATCAGTTATGTACTCTTTATTTACTTGTGTTGTTAGTTTATTATAAAATGAAAAATACTTAGAAGTTATGTAAAATTTGATATGGTATACAGCGCTTGAGGAAATTTTGAAGTAAGTTAAGACGTGGTTGCTTTATTTACTTATGCGGTTAGTTATTGTAAAACCTAAAAAATACTTACAAGTTATATGTAAATTTTGATATGGTATATAGCCTTTCAAGAAATTTTGAAGTAAGTTAAGGCGTGATTTCTTCCAACCAGCTTAGGGAGCCCCTAAGGAAATTTTGAAGTAAATTAAGGCGTGATTTCTTCCAACCAGCTAAGGGAGTAGCTCAAACTCAGGTTGGTGGCCTGATACACCCTCAAATTCAAGAAAAAAAAGTGTGTATTTTATTTTTTGTATTCTAATCTATTATTTGTTTTATGTTATTTGGTAGTTTTGGGAAGTTGAGGATTTTGAATTTTCAAAATTGGAGTGGATAAGAGGTTTAATGTTATTTGGTAGTTTTCTGGAATGGGAAGTCGAAGATTTTGAATTTTCAAAATTGGAATAGATAAAAGGTTTTTAAGGTATTAGATTTATTTATGAATCAAAATTTCAAAAACATTTTCTTTAGTTTCACTCCAATTTTTTGCATCATGTTCTGGCCACTGTTTTAAGAAGATTTTAAGGTTGGCAACCTTGTTAAATAAGGAACTTCATAACTAAGGATCTTGGCTAGTGCCCACCATTGAGAAAGTGCCCACAATTGAGAAGGATCTGTGTATGATGAAGGTCGTTTATGAATTGAACTCTAGTCTTGATCTGTTTAAAAGAAAAAAACCTAAATTAATGTTCTAACAACCTTTGGAATAATCGAATTGTCAACCCAAAGATAAATTTACGAGAATGATTTGTAATTATTCAATCCTCTTGCTTTAATGGTGAAAATTTATAGTTGAATGGTCAACTAAAATTCCACATTGTCCATATTTGTTTTCAAGTGTTCCTTGAAGATTGTCCAGATTGGGGATCACCTATTAATATTTTAGCCATTTTTTATTTTGTTAGAGATGGATATATCTATGTGAAGTCTGTCCAAATTGGGGATCACCTCTTGATATTTTAGCCATTTGTTTTTGTTAGAGATGAATATATCTATGTGAAGTCCGAAATTTTGCAATTATAAGCAGAACTTTGGTAATTTGGTTTAAAGAATGTTGTGTTAAGCATGAATAAATGCTGGTAGCCGTTACTTTTAATAAATTGCCATAATTCCACTATATTTTCAACATCATACAATGTAAGATGATTAGTATTATACTCACATTGGAGGCTTGGATGACTATCCTCACGTTGCGGATGTTGTACACTGCTCACTAGTATCTATGTGAAAACTATATGATTCTACCTTGAAATTTTATGAACAAACATAGAATTATTTCTTGATTATTACATAGAAGAGTTAAATGCGGGAAAATCTAATGCTACTAGTTTAGTTTATTAGCATGAAAGGTGGTTTATTGGTGTAAAATGTAAAGTGAAGAGCATGTAAAATGTAAAATCGTCATGAAATTCTCATTTGACAGGAAAAGGGAATTTGAAATTCCAGACCTCCCGACGAATATCCCGGCTAAGAGAATTGCTATGTATATTGGGATTTGTAACGACGGCATGGAGGAGGCCTCTCCATTGATATCAACACCCTTCTTCAATTTGGCTAATTTTTCAGATATATCCCAGCTAAGAGAATTGCTATGTATATTGGGATTTGTAACCACAGGGCACGAAGGAGGCCTCTCCATGGATATCAACACCCTTCTTCAATTTTTCTAATTTTTCAGATATCTTCTAGATCAGGATATTTTATTTTGTATAAGATATACTATTACAGATTGTCCTGAATGGATATAAAGCAGTTCTGGATCAGGATATTTTATTTTGTATAAGATGTACTATTACAAATTGTTATGAATGGATATAAAGCATGACGTTTAAAGAGAAAAACATTTTGGTGAAGCTTTAAAAGAGAGTAAAGTAATTTAATAAAATTTAATAATTAGTAGTTTTTAGTGTACATATTATATTTATGTGAATTTTAAGAAGAAAATATGTCCATCAAAATTGTCTATATTTTTAATTATTTAACATATTTTTTTATATTTTTAATAATTTAATTTTTAAAATTAATATATATATTTTAAAAGGTTATTTATCAAATATAAAACAATTGTCTATCATGTTAAGCTGTAAATTAGGCCAGTCACTACTTTTTAATATATAATATATAATATATATATATATATATATATATATATATATATTATATATAATGATTTTTATATTTTATTATTTCTTTCCATATATTTTAATTCATGCATCTAGAGAATTATAATAGTATTTGAGAAACTTAATTTGGAAATCTCTTTGAGGAATAAAATAGATACCAAGTTGCTTTCCATCCAGTCGTGCATGACCTCTTTTTAGGAAATAGTTTTTAATTTATTAGAGTGAATGATCATGTAAAGCATAGGGTAGTCTATGTTACATTCGAGTACAATAAGTCAATGTTTACATTCAAGTAGAAAAAGTCAATATTTACATTCAATTTTGTGACTAATCTTATGAAAGGATTTTTCTCAAAGGTTTTGATTTAGATAATCATTATAATAATATTGCACATCAAATTTAGATTACAAAAAAGAAAGGACATTGCAAGAAAACAATCCATATAAATAAATGTGATGTAAAAGATGTATTTAATTTACTTGATCGAATTTAATTTTATCATTTTAAAAATCTATTAATATATATATGCAAAAGTAGATAATCATTATAGTAATATTGGACATCAAATTTAGATTACAAAAAAGAAAGGACATTGCAAGAAAACAATCCATATAAATAAATGTGATGTAAAAGATGTACTTAATGTACTTAATTTACTTGATCGAATTTAATTTTATCATTTTAAAAATCTATTGATATATATGCAAAAGTAATTTTCAATATTTTTTCTATATTAAATATTCTTTAGTAGTTTTGTATTACTTATTTATAATATAATAATATATATAATATATTATATATATATATATTATATATATAATATATATACAAATCTTGATTTAACTTAAACCTATTGGTGTAAAAATATGACACTACTAAATTAACATAATTTGTCACTATGCTAAATAGTTATAATCAAATTTAATAACGCACTTAAAATCAACATTTTCTAGTCTTGGTTTATTAAAATTATATACTTTTCAAGGGTTCCCAAATTCTTGTTGTTAAACTTTGAGACTATACAATAATCATTTTGTGGAGAGGCTTTAAACCTAGGTTGGCTTATTCAAACTCCTTGGATTCTTTCTAATTTGATTTGATTTCGACCCTATGTGTTTGGTGTTTGATTTACTCTAGATTTGAGTCCCTTTGTGTGTATCCCTCTCTCTCTCTCTCTCTCTCCCACACACACATACATTCCCTGGCATCTTGTTAGATGCAACACTTAACAAGTCCTTGAGTTTTGGTATGAAAATTGGTTATAATGGTCTCCAGTTTTGGTGCTTTGCTACTCCATGGGATAATTTTGGTTTCTAATAGCCTTTTTTCGCTTGTTTCAAGTTTCTTTATCTTAGAGTTTGTTTTATTTCATAGTTGAAGTTATCGAATATCAAGATAAACAATAAATAAATAAATAATTGCAAGCACATGTGAAGATGATCAATAATAAGAAGTCTACTATTTGCACTTTTTAAGTGAAGGTCCAGGGCAAGTAACCTAGAGACAAAATGCACCATGTTAAGGAATTTGGTTGTTCCTCTAAGCAAAAATGTCAACTCAAGGACCTCAAATCAAATAACTCAGACAATTTGTACAAGGAGAACTCAAGGAGGAAGATATTGTGTGATATCTCTTTGAAGTTATAAATCAATGAGTAAGAGCTAGAGCTCCTTAATCAAAAACCTAATGAAGCTATGAGCTACAACATGTTTTATTTAGAGCATTTTTACTAGAGTTATATGTGTGTGTGTGTGTGAAAGTTTCTACAAAATCTAAAATGGGAGTAGAGACTAGGAGTTTTTGTTAAGAGACATTTTTAACCTTGTTATTTTTTTTTTGGATCTATTATACTCATCCGATTTTGGAGAACTTAATTTAGGTTAAACTATTTCAAGGATCTTGTCGAACCTTCTAGCAAGAAAGGCTTCTACTTAATTCCATCCTCATATGGTGCTTCCTATGTTAGTGAAACAAGTCGATATGTTAAGCAAAGGATTCAAGAGCATATCACTAATATTAAACATTATCAATCTAGTTCCTTTGCTCTTGTTGAGCATGTTGAGAAAACAAAGAACCATATTTGCATTTAAGACTTCAGAATCCCAAACTAGCGATTCATATTTGCTGAAAAATGAATAGTTATTTGTTTAATCCAAATGAGACAAAAAAAACCTTAAATATGTATATTTACCAATACAGAAATATGTATACCAAAATAATTACCTTAATGAAGGTAGTGTTTTTACCCCACCAAATTCACATTTCTTTGTTAATATATTATTTATTTTTAAGGAAAAGCGTTTTAATTCTTCAAATTACCTCTTTTAGATCATCAATTTGCTTCTCTATCAATAACCATGGAATGTTGTTTTGGTCACATCTCTTATGAGAGAAAAGCTACCATCGCTCGAGCTAGTTTACTTTCATTATGCATGTAAACAATTTTTAATATTTGTTATTAATGAATTTAAGTTTAGTTTCACTGTAGCTTTGTGTTTTTGTTTGAATATTTATTCCATTTCATTCTTCACAAATATGGACCAGTGGTATCAAAGCGTCATGCTCTCTTTTTTTCTTCTATGCATGTCCCCAACGAGATAGGATATAAGGAGTTAGGACCTGAGCTATTTGAACCCTGCCAAGATTGACCTCGCCGACCATGACAACCTCCCGTGGTAGAAGAAAAGAAAAGTGAGGGAGCAAGAGAGCCTTTCAAAATGTTGCTCAAAGAAGCCCTTAAGCAATAAAGCAACGAGATGATGGATAAATTTTCCTAGATCGACGGGACAACGGGTGAAGCATCTTCATCTAGCAGCCACCTTAGGGGCGCCACCCCCTTCAAGGTACAAGTTAACTTTGAAATTCCTATATTTGAAGGGCAGATAGATGTATGTTGTAGATAAATGGTTGAATCTACTGGAAGGATATTTTTCGGTCCATGATTTTTCTAATAAGGAAAAAATTACTTTTGTACTCCTCAAGTCCGCCCCCCACATCAAGGACTGGTGGGAAACTTACTGTGAGCAGAGAGACAAGAGGGAACCCTCACTATTTTTAGCCGCACCCACTTGGAATACCTTCTAAGACATCGTCAAGGAACAATATTACCCTATCGGGAGATATGAAGATAACTACATAAAATGGACCACACTACGGTAGGGAAGGGACCAAGATGTGTCGAAGCTCACAAATATTTTTCATACCGTTCACATGAAGTTGGGTATTAAGAATTTTGAGTTACAGGATGAGCACATATGATTTGGTAGAGTTGAAGCTGCAGTTGAAGGAAATGTTGGATAAGGGATACATTAGGCCAAGTGTATCACCTTGGGGTGCACCAATATTTTTTGTGAAGAAGAAGGATGGTACTCTCAGATTATGCATTGACTATAAGGATGGTACTCTCAGATTATGCATTGACTATCAAGAACAAGTATCTGTTGTCGAGGATTAATGACTTGTTTGATCAGTTGAAGGGAGTAGCATTGCTCTTGAAGATTGATTTGAGATCTGGATACCACCAGGTATGCATCAAAGAGGATGACATTTACATGACAACTTTCTAGACCAGGTATGGGAATTATGAGTTTGTTGTAGTTCCATTCAGTTTGACTAATGCTCCAGCTACATTTATGTGCTTGATGAATGGTGTGTTGTGTCCATATTTGAACAAGTTTTTTATTGTGTTCATTGATGATATATCGGTATATTCTAAAAATGAGGAAGAACATGTAGAGAGTTAGCAACTGTTTTGAGGTTGTTGAGAGAGAACCAGTTGCATGCTAAGCTCAACAAGTGCAGTTTCTTTCAGAGTGGCATACATTACTTGGGACCTGTGCTCTCCAAGGAGGGAATAACAGTGGATCCAGAGAAGATAAGAGATATTATGGAGTGGGAAACTCCCAGGAATGTGGATGAGGTGAGATCCTTCATGGGGTTGGCAGGTTATTATAGGAGGTTCATCAGGAACTTCTCACAGATTTCTTATCCTATTACATATTTGCAGAGGAAAGGTAAGAAGTTTGAATTGATAGAAGAGTGTGAGGTGAGTTTTGAGTAGCTTAAGAAATTGTTGAAAATGCACCAATATTAAAGATTGCAGATCTGAACAAAGAATTTGTAGTACGTTAAAATGCTTGCAATAGAGGTCTTGGTGGAGTCCTTATGTAGGAATGATAGGTAGTGTGTTATGAGTCACGAAAAATGAATGAGCACGAGAAAAACTATCTGATGTATGCTCTTGAGCTAGCATCAATCATACATGCATTGAAGATGTGGAGGCATTATCTTCTTGGCAGGAGGTTTGTACTGATGAGTGATCATAGTGGGTTGAGATACTTGTTTGACCAACTGGATTAGAATTCCAAGTAAGCTAGATGGTTGGCCATGATCAGTGAGTTCGATGTTGAGATCAGATACATCAAAGGAAAGGAGAACAGGTTCGCAGATGCTCTTAGCAGGTGGATACAGGTAAATCATATAGCAGCTAATAGTCATTATGGGACAAATCTATAGGATATGATCTTCCAGGTAGGTCAGCGCAATGTCAGGTATATGGAGATTGTGCACATGTTGCAGTAGTGTACAGGTACAGGTATAGGTAGTGGTATAGATACAAGTGCAAGTGCAAAAGATGTGGCTTATTGTCTCACGACATATGGATTGGTTATATTTAGGGATGGGATATGTGTTCTAGAAAACAGTGAGCTCAAGAAGGTGATCTTGAGGGATTTTCATGTGAAACCCTATTCAAGTCACCCAGGCCATCAGAAGACACTAACCACAATGAAGAAATTTTATTATTGGCAGAATTTTAAGGAGGATGTAGTTGATTTTGTGGCTAGGTGTTTTGATTTTTAGTGGGTGAAGGAAGAGTGTAAGCATCTAGGTGGACTGCTACAGCCGATCGCAACTCTAGAGTGGAAATGGGAGGTCATTTCCATGGAATTTATTACAGGTTTCCAAAGATAGTGAGACAACATGATTCCATTATGGTTGTTGTGGACATGTTGGAAAAGGTTGCACACTTCATTCCAGTGAAGTCTACATTCTCATCTAGCGATGTAGCATAGGTATTAATTAGAGATGTGGTCAGGCTGCATGGTGTTCCAAAGAATATTGTGTCCGACAGGGATGCGAAACTTATTTCCAAGTTTTGGAAGGAGTTGTTTGCAGGTTTGGGCACAAAGTTGGCCTTCAGTACAACTTATCATCCATAGACAGATGGATAGATGGAGAGGGTCAAAAGGATATTGGAGGACATGTTGAGGATGTACGTGATGCATTCGTAGCGAAAGTGAGAAGAGTATTTTCCACTAATAGATTTCACTTACAACAATGGGTATTAAGAATCTTTGAAGATGAGTCCATTTGAGGCATTATATGGGTGGAGTTGCAATACTCCCATCACTTGGAGTGATCCAGTAAACAGGGTGTTGATTGGACTGAACATGTTGGTAGAAATGGAACAAGAGATGCAGGTAATCAAGAAGAATTATAAAGAAGCACATGATAGGAAGAAAATCTATACAGATCAAAACAAGTTGTTCAAGGAGTTCTAGGTTGGGGAATAGGTGCACTTGCACATCAAACCGAAGAAGAGCTCCTTACGGATTGGATCATGTGGTAAGCTGACACCCCATTTTTGTGGACCCTTTAGTATTATTGAGAGGATTGGGCTAGTAGACTATCGAATTGAACTACCTATAATAGTGGAATTCCATAATTTTTTCCTTGTGTCATTTCTTAAGAAATATGTTAAATATGTTGATCATGTGATTGACGGGTTTGTATTACAGGTGGAGCCAGATGGAGAATTTCAGTCGAAGCCTCAGTGTATATTGTAGAAAAAGGTGCTCATAGTACGGAACTGAGCAATCAAGCAGGTTAAAGTGTAATGGAAGCAATTTGGCCCGATGAAGCTACATGGGAGATGGTGGACTGGATGCGGGCTTGTATCCTTCATTGTTTGTCAATTGAGCCAAAACAATTTTCGTATGATGTTTGGTATACGTAAACATGTATATGGATGTAAATATAGCCATGAGCTATGTTATGAAGCTCCAATAAGCAATATGTGTAGGTTTTAACCCCGAACAGAAATTACCTTCATACGAATTCTAAAACACAGAAAATAAATAACGCGAGAGCATAACACATAAAACACGTATCCACAGATATTTTCCTCTAGATCCCAAAACCGGGACTACCAAATTGATTTTTCATTATATTCCTTTTAATGTTACAATACATATTTATACATGCCGAAGCATCCAATACCATGGACCGAAAACCATCGCGTCCAAAACCATGTGCGAAAATCATGCACAAAACCATAGGTAGGTCTGCCCAACCTAATATAGGGTCCAAAAAACAAAATTTTCCGGGGCGCTGCCTCGGACCCCATAGAGGGGGGCTACCTACACCCCTCAAACCCCCTATGAACCCCCCGCTCCACAATCGGTGCAACGAAGGGGGGGCTTCACCCCCCCTCTAACCCCCCAGTTAACTACATGGGCTAGTCGTGGAAAGAATATAACACAACCCAACATTCTCCCACTTGTTGTTTTCCTTTCACAGGGGACCACAAGAGAGCTTAGTCATTTATCCAGCCCTACAACGCCAATTGTTTCTCTACACCAAGAGAACTTCTCAAAGCTCACAGATTTTATCAATGAATCTGGAGTATTCTTCAAAGTGTCCACCTTTACTGACAACACCTTTTTGTCTTCTATCATATCCCTCACAAATTGATATTGAACATCAATGTGCTTTGTCTTTGAATGATAAGCAGGGTTCTTTGCCAAGACAATTGCACTTTGGCTATCACAGTCTATCATTATAGCTCCCTGTACTAACCCCATACTTGAACACAATGTCTGCAACCAAACTGCTTCCTTGCTTGCATGAGTGGTTGCCATGTATTCTGCCTCTGTAGTTAAAAGTGCCACTAAATATTTTTTTCTTACTCATCCAATTGATTGCACCTCCAAATAGGTTAAACACATACCCACTTGTAGATCTTCTCTGATCCAGATCTCCAGCCCAATTCACATCAAAAAAGCCACGGATATCCAAAACTTTGTCCAATCCTGGTCTTCCTTGGTAGCACAAACCATAATCACTAGTGCCACGCAAATACCTGAAAACCCACTTCACTGTTGTCTAATTCTCCTTCCTTGGTTTTGACATAAACCTGCTCAATACTCCCACTGCATGTGCAATGTCTGGTCTAGTACAGACCATAACATACGTCAGGCTACTGACTGCACTTGCATATGGAACATGAGACATATCCTCTTCCTCTTCTTGTGTCTTGGGACACCGTTTAGCAGATAACTTTATGCCTACAAGAATAGGAACCTTCATCGGTTTACTATCCTGCGTATTAAACCTCTACAATATTGTCTCAACATACTTCCTTTGGTTTAACTAGAGCTTCCTCTTTGCCTGATCTCCTTTAATTTCCATGCCCAAAATATAGTTTGCAGCACCAAGATCTTTCATGTCGAATTTGGAGGACAATTGGGTCTTCAAATCCTGGATAATTTCTTTTGTCATTTCCAACCAGCAACATATCATCCACATACAAGACCAGATAAATAACACGGTCACCAATTAATTTAAAATACACACAGTGATCTGCTTTGCTTCTGGTGAAGCCAAGTCCCCGTAAAAATGTATCAAATTTCTGATACCACATCCTTGGTGACTGTTTTAACCCATACAGAGGACTTCTTTAAACTTGCATACCATTCTTTCTTACCCTTCACTGCAAAGCCCTTCAGGTTTCTTCATGTAGATCTCCTCTTCCAGATCCTCGTGAAGAAATGTTGTCTTCACATCCATCTGTTCTACCTCAAAATCAAAAGCAGCATCAATAGATAAAAGTAATCTAATAGAAGCTACCTTGGCAACAAGAGAAACAATATCACCAAAATCAATTCCTGGCACACGGGAGTAATCTTTTGCTACCAACCGAGCTTTGTATTTATCCACTTGTCCTTCTACATTTGTCTTCTTCTTGAACCCCCATTGGCTGCCAATGGGTTTCCTTCTAGCTGGTAACTCCACCAGATCCCAAGCCTCATTTTTGTGCAAAGATGCCATTTCATCAACCATGGCCTCTTTCCAGAGTTTTCCATCCTATGAATCTACTACTTCTTTCACAGTTCTGGGATCATCATCAGTAATAGATAAAGCAAAATTTGAATAGAAATCAGATGGACTATACCTTACTAGTTGCCTTCTTTCTCGAACCGATCTTCTCACACTAGGAGTTTGTGGCTCTTCATCTTCTGATTCCTCCTCTGCTGTAGAGTCTGATTATTCCTCCTTTAGCTCAAACTCTATCTTATTAGGTTCCTTTGGTTCAAATTCATGTTTAATAACATCTTTCACCTCTCTGAACACCACATCTTGGTTGTACACAACCTTCCTTGTTACTAGGTTCCAAAGCTTATAGCCCTTTAAACCATCCTTATACCCAATAAAGATGCACTTTTCAGATTTACTATCCAACTTGGTTTTTTTATCCTTTGGAACATGTACATGCATCACATCCGAATACCCTCAGATGTGAAAGAGAGGGTTTCTTACCAGTCCATACCTCTTGTGGAGTCTTATCCTCCAACGTTGATGAAGGTGATCTGTTGACCAGGTAACGTGTTGTCTCCACTGCCTCTGCCCAGAATTCATGTCCTAACCTGGCACCACTGAGCATGCTTCTTGCCCTTTCCATCAACATCTTTTTCATTCATTCTACAACTCCATTTTGTAGAAGTGTATATGGAGTAGTCTTCTATCGTGCTATACCACACTTCTTACAGAATTCTTCAAATTCCTTACTACAAAACTCTCCACGTTATCTATCCTCAACACCTGTATTTTCTTCTCTATCTGGTTTTCCACCAGTGCCTTAAATTATTTAAACCTGTCAGAGACTTCAGATTTCTTCTTAAGGAAATATATCCATGTATTCCTTGAGAAGTCATCTATAAATGATACATAGTACACAGACTTACCCAGTGATGGAACTTTCACAGGTCCAAACACATCATTGTGCACAAGCTCTAATATCTATTTCGCCCTCTTACTACCAGAGGGGAAACACACCCGATTCTGCTTCCCATATACACAATTTTCACAGAAATAAAAATCCAGAGAGATATTACTCATACCTTCTACCATACCTTTACCATGAAGTATTCGAAGGCCCTTCTCTCCAATATGTCCAAGCCTTTGATGCCACAACATGGTCTTCTCTCCAGAGACCACTAAATTTTCTGCTCCTCTTCCAGGAACCACAGAACTGTTGCACCCATCAACAATAGTGCTACCTTGCAGCTTGTAGAGAGTACCAATCTGAACTCCTTGCATCAATACCAATGCTCCCCGAACCATCTTGCAGGTATCCTTCTCAAACAATATTTTTACACCTGCATCATCCAGCTTGCTTACAGAAATCAGATTTCTGGCCAACGCAGGAATATGTATAACACCCGAAAGTGTTCTAACCCTTCCACCTTGCAACTTCAACTTTACTTTTCCACGACCAATGATTCTAGCCTTCCTGTCACCCCCCAAGAAGACATCACCACCATCATATTTCTCATATTCGCAGAACCACTTTTTATGGGGAGTGAAGTGAAAGGATGCACCTGAGTCAATCAACCATGCCTCATGATCTACATGTGTACTTGAAGAATCCAAGTACACATCCCCACCTTCATCTAAGGTGGTTTTCGCCTCTGCAGAAGGAGCATCATTAGATCCCTTTCCTTTGTTAGGAGCTTTATATTTACAGTCCATTTTGTAGTACCCTTCCTTTCTGCATTTCCAGTACACCACCTTTACAGGTTTTCCTGAAGATTTAGATCTCCCACTCGGTGACTTATTTTTGTTTCTATTCTGGAACTATCCTCAGATAGGGAAGACATCACCATTCTGGCTCTCCATATTTTTCTGTCTCATCTCCTCAGTCAGCAAGGATGAGACTATTTCATCAAACTACAAGGCAATTGCATTGCTACCTATTGCAATAACCAGACTATCCCATGAATCTGGTAGAGAACACAACAAACTAATGCACTTATCTTCATATGAAATGTTGATATCAACAAATGATAACTGACTTACCACAGCGTTAAACACATTCAGATGCTCTGTCACCGAGTCTCCATCT
This sequence comes from Pinus taeda, assembly GCA_000404065.3. Lineage (NCBI taxonomy): Eukaryota > Viridiplantae > Streptophyta > Pinopsida > Pinales > Pinaceae > Pinus > Pinus taeda. The sequence goes on along the minus strand of APFE030494550.1, from coordinate 24,145 downwards.
TTCATCCTCAGGTTATACAACTTTTTCCATAGGAACAATTTATTCACCAGAGACTTAGATTGGTACAAAGTCACTAACTTGTCCCACAAAACCTTCGTTGTAGCTTTCCCTGATACATTCAACAATACTGAATTTGAGACACATAATCATATTGTGCTCTTTGCCTTCCAATCCAACTTCTTCCATTCTTCATCAGACAATCGCGTTGGTTTAGTACCAGGATCTACCGCGATCCACTGATCTTTATCCACCAACAGATCCTCCATCTTGAGTTTCAACAACTCAAAACTCTGGCCATTAAATTTCTCGATCTCTATCTTTCCACTGCTCGCCATCTTCTTTCACCACCAGAATCGATCTTGCAAATCTCCCACTAAACGGGGTTTACCACAAGCCCGAGCGAAACCCCTCAGCAACAAAGGCGTCCCCTTGAAGCCAAAATAGCTCCGATACCAAATGTAGGTTTCAACCTCATATAGAAATTACCTACATACAAATTCTGAAACATATAAAATAAACAATGCGAGAGCATAACACATAAAACACATATACACAGAGATTTTCCCCTGGATCCCAAAATGGGACTGCCAGATTGATTTTTGATTTTATTCCTTTCATTGTTACAATGCATATTTATATATGTCGAAGCATCCGATACCATGGACCAAAAACTATCGCGTCCAAAACCATGGATGGAAAACCATCGCGTCCAAAACCATGTGCGAAAATCACGCACAAAACCATAGGTAGGTCCGCCCAACCTAATATAGGGTCCAAAAAACAAAATTTTCAGGGGCGCTGCCCTAGACCCCATAGAGGGGGGTTGCCTGTACCCCTCAAACCCCATGTGACCTCCCTTGCTACGCAATCAGCACAATGAAGGGGGGGGTTCCGCCCACCCTTTAACCCCCCGATTAACTACGTGGGCTAGTCATGGAAAGAATATAACACAACCCAACTGTATGGGTGTCGTATCATTACAGTTGTCATGTTTTTATGTTTTCATGTTGATTTTCTTTTCAACTAGGTGATCATTGTAAATAATGCATTGAACTATGTTATAAAGCTCCATGGGCAGTATGTTTTCTTTTTAGTGGTTTTGCTGAGGTATAGGTGTGGTTGAACACCAAGCACTATGTCCCTCAAGGGGGAGAGTTTTGTAACAACCCTCATGAAAATTCCATGTAATAAAAGTTAATAAAGGAAAAATTAATAACCATAGTTGATGGGGGACGGCGCTCCGCACTGAAGCACCTCAAGGTCTAGGGTAACAGACCATCCGACATTCTGTTGTCGCTATAGTTCTATTGCCATCCTCCTACTATGTGAATCTCACCGTGACGGCTTGTGGGATGGTACCCTACACTTTCTCTAATCGTTACCTACATCCCCAATTCCATCTGCAACTATCGGAATGGATTTAGACGCTGTCGATTATTCCACTGACCCGAATCCCTACGAGCTAATTTCGACGCTTCCTCATACTATGTCAGGTTTTGTTCCTCATTGAACGTTGTCTCTCTCGTGGATTGTTCCGTCATCTATCACCGAGCCTTCTAGACCATCCACGCCTTGCATGTCGGCTTCTACTTCCCCCACTACTTCACCTGGGCTTGACTTCCCCACGCTCTCTCCTACTACGCTCAATCTTTTAGCTACTTACATTACACCCTCCCCTACATTTGACTCCATTCCACCTAAGACATCCCTTCACCCCGCATCGTCCGACATTCCCACTTCTTTAGGGTTGTCATAATCGGGGATATCCTCTACCCATTTCTCCACACTAGACAGCAACCCCAACCCTAACCCTACTTGTCTTCAAGGGAGTTTCCCTATTCCCTCTAGATGCTTCAATATTCCGTCCGTTAACCCTTAGTACTCGTCCCTTTCTCCACAGGCGGACTCAGAAGGCAATGAGGACCCCTTCGAGGACCATCCGACAGCTCCACAGACTAGTAAGGCCAAGAAGAGCAAGTGCATCAAGGCCACGAGCAAGGACATCAATCTCAGATTTGGGGGAGGTATCTCTATGGGAGAAGTGGTGAACACCGCAAATAGGGTTCTAGTGGGGTGTGTGAGGGGAAGAACATACTCGGCTGAGAGGCTTTGCCTCTAGACCATAAAGATTTTGGGCACTTTACTCAAAGAACTTTCGTCGATCACCATTCTATCTCGAGGATGGTTTTCCCTTAGTTTCCACTGGGAAGAATACACATATTGGATACTCTCCTTCTACTGGCATATCAAAATGGTCCCTATTCTTCTAAAATGATGGAGCCCCCTCTTCAATCCAGAATGGGAGTAGTTGGGTGTTGGACCAATTTGGGTTCGCCTTTGAGGGTTGCCTCTACATTTTTGGTTGGAAGACATCTTTATTCGCATCAACAACACACTGGGTACCTATTTAGATCATGATAAGACTTATGAATCATATGGAAACAAATCCATGGCCCGCATTTTGGTTAACCTAGACACTAGAAAAGGATTGAAGGAAAATATTACTCTGCATTGGAAGCATTTCACTCGCAAACAAACCCTAGACTATGAGGGGGTCCCTTTCAGGTGTAGAAGGTGTCACAAGGTTGGGCACTTGTATAAGGAGTGCCCCCTTGTTTCGTCGACGACTTCTTCATCGGCAAAAGGCACTAAGAAACCACAATCAGAAGATCCTCGGATGGAAGAACAACCTTCTTGCATTGCCAGTCCGAAGGTTATGGATGGGGACACTTCTCTGCCAACTTGTTTTTTCTCTCTACAGCCAACATCCCTACCCATGACGAGATCTCGAACTGTTGCGGCAGGTACTCTCTCCATGGGTACTCATCCTCCTCTTTGTTCCTCTATTTCTTTTTTATTCACTGCACATCAAATGCATGTTTCATATGCATCCATTCCTTGCTTCTCCACATCCCCTCTCACTTGCCCGCTCGATATTCCTTCATCAATATTCTCCACTACCCCTCCCTCTATTACTGGAGTCGGCCCCATCATCTCTCTTGATCCCTCCACCACTTATCAACATTCACATCCATATAATCTTTGCTACCGAGTATCCATCCCTCTTGAATCAATTGGATTTGGTCTCTCTTCCCTCCCTATTAAGACTAAACCCTCCTGAGGGCGCCCTTCCAAGATTTCGAGAGCTATCATACTTGTTAGGGTTGATGTGGCCCTGGGAAGACAAAACAATATTGATTGAGTTCCTAGGGAAAAGAACACCCTCATTCCAAACCATCCATGAAGTGGATGTCCTTCAACTGCAGAGGGTGAGCTAGCCCTACCAAAAAACTAGCTCTTAAGAGGCTTCTAGATACAGAGCCATCCAATATTATTTTTTTACAAGAAACCATAGGGAAGGCAGAGCAGGTTGCACAGATTCTTCACTCTATGAAGCCTATTTGGTGCTTTCATGCCCTAGATGTCAATGGGAGATCTGGGGGTATTGCACTAGGCATTAATAATCGATCCATCAACCCTATTTTTGTATGGGGGGGACCTAGTTTCCTAGGAATGGATATCTTCTCCTCAGAGTTGGGCAAGAAATTTTGTATTATCAATGTCTACACACCATATCACAATAAGGTGGAGTTCTGGAACCACCTCTTGCAACTCTCCCTGATGAATTCTTATAATCTAATTTTGGGAGGTGACCTCAATTTCACTATTGGTCATGAGGAATCCTATGGACATCATACACAACTAGATCCACTATCATATTATATGAAACATCTACTAGAACAACATCATCTGATCGACATCCCCATGAATAAAAAGACACTAACATGGAATAATAGGAGAATTGGTGATGCTACTCTGGGTAGGATATTGGATCGATTTCTCATCAAAGAGGACTTGCTTAGCACCCTCACTAACTTTCATCAACAGGTTGGATCTGGGGGTATCTCTAATCACTCCCCCATCTATCTGGAACTAGCTGGTCCATCCCTAAAGCCCAGAGCACCCTTCAAGTTCAACTCGACCTAGTTACAAGGCCCTGAATATCACAAATTAGTCACCAAATTTAGGAGAGACCACCCCCCTTCACAAGGGCACAACCTGGATGAAGGTTTTTTTCAGAACCTCATGGAACTTAAAATTCTCTCCATTCAGTGGGCCAAAGAAAAACATTCCAGAGACGATCAAACTCTCTGTGATATTGAGAACCATCTTGCTAATCTTATGGATGACCAAGGTCAGGGATTCATCTCTGTTGAAGCAAAAGCTACACTCACCGGGATGGAGGCCCATAGGTCTAAGATACTACAAGAACGTGAGGAGACTTGAGGACTTAGAAACAGAGCCATATGGCTAAAGGAAGGGGATGACAATACTAAATTCTTCCACAATTATGCCAAAGGAAGGTGGGTCTGTAACACGATTTGGAAAATGGATACTGATAATGGATAGTATTCTCAAACGTTTCACTAGATGGCACATTTGGGAAATTCACATTTTCATCATCTCTTCAAGGCTTCCCCAGGGACTTTTCTTACATAAATAATTCATATTGCTGGTCACTTCCCTTGGTTTTTTGACCCTTATTTATCTGTAGATCTCACCAAACCTTTAACTATGGGGCAATTTGAGAGCACCCTGAAATGGTTCAAGAAGGATAAAAGCCCAGGCCCTAATGGATGGTCTGTAGAATTCTACCTAGACTTTTTTAAGACCTTAGGCATGGACCTACTCAAGGTTGTAGAGGAATGCAGGATTACTAAGCACATGTATGAGGCCATCAATTCCACCTTCATTTCCCTCATCCCTAAGGTAGATTCCCCTAATCCTTCAATGATTTCCGACCCATCTCGCTTTGCAACTACTTATACAGGATTATAGCCAAAATCATAGCCAACCGTATCAAGCCCATTCTCTCAGACAACATTTCTTCTAAATAATTTTCTTTCCTCCATAATCGACACATTCACGAGGCCATTGGCACAACATTGGAAGCTCCCCATTCAATCAAATTGAAGCATCTAAATGGAGCCATTCTCAAAATTGATCTATCAAAGGCTTTTGATCAAGTTATCTGGCTCTATCTTAGGATGCTACTCACTCACCTTGGATTCCCTATCACATTCATTGGATGGATTATGTGCTACATCTCTACCGTCTCATTTAGTGTACTTATAAATGGCCCTGCCTCCAATTTCTTCCATACTGGGAGAGGCCTCACACAAGGATGCCCACTATCCCTATTACTTTTCGTACTTTTCATGGAGGGATTAAGTAGGTTGATCATTCATGAAAGAAGAGTTGGGTGACTTCTAGGGCTCAAGATTAATGATTAGTATTTTATCCCATCTTCTTTTCCTTGATGATGTGTTTATCTTCCTCAGTGGAGGAATTCGAGACTTTAATACTCTCTATGATGTAATGCAACTATACTGTATGGTTACTGGGATGGAAACCAATAGAACAAAGTCCACCATCACCTTCTCGGATTTTTCTTCTCAGGAATCCAGACATGCTCATCAGAAGTTCCCCTTCCAAAACCTTCAATTGGATGATGGACTTAAATATTTAGGGTTTCGCATAAAATCCCATGGATACAAAATAGCTTACTGGACCTGACTGGTGACTAAGGTGGAAAAAAGGTTGCTTAATTGGAACCACCGATTCTTATCCAGAGCAGGTAGGTTGGTGCTTATCAAATCAGTATTGGAAGCCAAACCAGTTTATTGGATGTCCCTAGCTTGAATTCCTCAAGGTATACTTTCGAGAATACAAACAATATGCTGCAAATTTATTTGGAATGTACACAAGGAAGGGAATCCATATGCTTGGGTTAGATGGAGTCGCATAGCATTACCTAATAAATGGGAAGGATGGTGTCTCAAATATCTTCCAGCATTTTCACATGCATTGGCTACCAAATTGGGATGGCTTCTCGTAAAGTCCAGAAGTCTATGGATAGAGGTGGTAATTAATAAATACATTTGGCCCCAAAACCTCATGGATTGGGGTTTCCTTCCAACTTGGAAGAAACAAGGAATCTATGTCATCTGGAGGGCTGTATTACAAACCCTCCCTACCATCAGGAATGGCCTCACCTGGTGAATTATCGATGGAATAACAGTCCACATTGGGACTGATACATGGACAGGCTGTGGAAACCTATATCGACTCCCTCTGCAACTTACTGCATTCCTAAATGGAAGGGGTATATTCTTGATTTCACATATATTGGATCATCAAAACACTACTATTTTTCTACAAGCCTGGAAATCTGTAGCTACACTAGGCATTCCAGAACAATGGATTCAGGATTGGGGGAACTATATAAGTGTGTTATCTAAATCACATGTTCGAATATCTAATGGCGACGATGATCTCATATGGGCCCATGCAGCTCATGGAGTCTACTCTCCTAAAGTTGTATATCCAATTATACATGTTGCGCATAAGCCCCCTGTTCTGGAGGGGTGGTCGAAGCACTCTGGAAACTCAAGGCACCACCACGAACTCGGCTTTTTATGTGGAATATCATCATGAATAAAACTCCTACATGCATCAACTTGATGAAAAGATCACAGTTCAGACTGACTTGGTGTGTCATTTAACAATAGGATGAGGAATCGAATGATCATCTCTTCCTATTCTACACAACCACTCGACACATCTGGGAGCAAGTTCTCTCCTCCTTGGACATACCTCAGTGTTGGGATAGTCGCAACATCAAGGAGGCATGGAAAAACTTGTGGAAAACTTCTCCCGATGTGAAGAATCGTAACCTCCCCCTGATTATATGCTGGCATGTTTGGTTAAGTCGGAACAACATCATCTTTAACAATCTGCATATTCGGTGGCCTTCGGTAATCACTAGGATCAACAACAATTTCTATGAAATACCCGATGATGAATAGTCCCCTCCTGCTCGCACTATAACTCTTGAAGCCATCAACCATGACCATCCATGGGCATACTTCGATGGATCTTCTTAATACCAGGGGTTGAGGGGGGGTATACTTCTCCATCTATCAGACAATCACTCTTTCTGAATCCGCATGGGGCTGGGTGCTAGCACAAACAATTTCGTTGAGCTCATCTCACTTCGACACTTATTATACTTTTCATTGACACAAAACTATAGACATATTCAGATCTTTGGGGACTCTAAGATTGTCTTTAATTGGTTCAATTTCACATCTACTTGTCATGTACATTCTCTCAGGAACATTTTGGATGATGCATTGTATTTGAAATCACAATTTTAACAGATAATTGTCTCCACATTGACAAGGAGCGCAACCAGGTTGCGGATCAGATTTCCAAGGAGTTAGAGATTAACTTAGAGGTCAATGGTTAATCCAAGAATAGAGGGAGGCAAAGATATTCTAGTTTTATCACCGGCCATACGTAGACCAGATACAATAGAGGGCTGACAGGCCCTAATTACATAGTTTCTATGATCCTAATATACATCATAAATTTTTGCAAAGCAACATTTTGAATTTTTGTATAAATATTTATTGAACCTGAAGGCATACCCTTAGTGGGTACTTATGTACAGACCTATATATTTTGATGGCTATGGCCATGCATACAACAAATGCCACCGACATTTATAGCATGTAATTTTCCATTTATAATAGAAAATTACGATTTTTCCCAGGGGAAAAAAATAACCACGGTTGATGGGACACTTATTTGAAGCTGAATGTTGGGAAAAACATTCTAGTGTGGATGTTCATTGGTTTATTATGGCTAAGGAAATTAGCAAAGGCAATGGCTAAGGCTTTGGAAAGGAAAAATGGTATTTTTGCCACTTTTATCTATGAAAATAATGGAAATTAGGAGGAAAGGAAGGTGAAAGGAAACAAGTTGCATGTGAGGAGGAAAATGAAGGAAAATAATGGAAAATGAAGAAAATAGAGGCCTACTTGATAAAAGGCTTATGAGGATCAGCTGGTACCTTTTGTCAGTTTAGTTTTAAAGATCTCTCATTATCTCTCTCTCTCTCACTCTTGGAAACTTAGAGTTTTATTGGAGAAATTGGGCATTGGATCAAGAAAGACAAAGAAGGCAAGAGGAAGGAAGGAGAAAGAAAGGAAGAGCATAATCAAGTAGCTACAATAGGATTCTTTGCAGGTATTGATTTGCATGTGCGTTTTCCTTGCTAGTTTTGGCATGCATGGTATTGCATGTGGTTCTTTTGTTGTTATGGCATGGGTTTTTCCAGGTGTGACCGTGTTTTCAACCTAGCCTTTCCATTTCCAGATAGCCATGGTGTGATGGGGTTCTCATGTTTTGGTTGATCTAGATCGCCAGATGGATTCAAAGATGAGTGAGGCAGATCTCTGAATGATAGAACAAATGGCCTAGTAAAACTAGACTGTGGGTTGTTGTAAAGTTGAATTTTGTGTTGCCTCGGTGTTCCTAAGAATCCTTGTTAGTGAATGGCAGGATATATGTTAAAGCCAAGAGGTGTTTTCCCTTGATTAGGCCTAGGAATCCTTGCTGGTGAATGACAAGTTATACAGTAAATCCAAGAAGGTGGTGTCTTGGTTTAGGGCCTAGTGATCCCTGGATCAAATTGTTTGGATTGTGGTAAAGCCTGAGATACTATGAGACACGGAAATTCCTCACTATGTAGGTGGAGAAATTCGGTGGCATCCATGCTTGTTTTGGCCTAGTGATCTGGTGGAGATCATGGTAAAGCATGTTATTACATGTTTATTGTGTTGACCTAGTGATCCAGGATGGATTACGATAAAACCTGGTTTCTATTGATGAGGGTGAGGTGGTTTAGCCTCAAGATGCCCTAGTTGTTTCTTTTGGTTTGAGTCCCACATTCATGCTTGGAATATGGCACAGGGGTGAATGGCTCAAGAGATATTTGGCTCAGCCATTCTATGGATGGGTGGAAAGTGGTAGTCCCATCTCAGATTGGATTTTGCATTAATTAATAAGATATTCTTTCCTTGATTTCTTATGTATAAATGTACTGGTTTAAATGTGGATTTTATGGCTGATGTATCCTTAATATTTTTGTTACTATTATGTTGGTTATAAGCATGTATTATGATAGTGACGATGGATAGCTTTCCTCATGTTTTGATTGGTAAATGAATGAAAAATGTATCTATGACTGAATAGATGATAATGCAGCTAATGATATAAGGGAAAAATGGTTCTTAGTGGTTCTTAGAGAAGTATGAGACCCCTATGCTTAAATCTGTTGTTTACACCTATAGATCACATATTTGTGGTATGTTTGATGAAATGCCTATCATGGCTAGTAGGGGTCCAGTGAATCCCTTGTTCAAGTAATTGTATTTGTATCATCATTACCTTGTTATATTTCTATTCTAAAGGTGTCATTTAATTATGGGCAATGACTAAGGCTTTGGGCTTGAAAAAGTGGCTCAAATCTCAAGGACGCTGGAACAAAAATGAGAAAAATAGTCCCTGGATGTTGGCATGCCATGCTGTGGGAGCGTCTATATCCCTCTGGATGCTAACATACCCATAATATGGGAGAGTTCGGTGGTTAATTGGTCTAAAACCTCAATGGGACCCAAGGGCTAGTTGCCAAAAAATGTTGGGATGGTTCCTAGTAGTCCTGTAACTAATGTGGAAGGTTTGAATGTTGTGTTTCCATCAATTCCACTTCCTTAAGGTCACATAGGAGGTTGAATCTCATCATAGTAGTCTCTCATCAGATGTTTACCATGGTTGGCCAGTTACTTGGGTAGATGTGGGAGGAGGCTGTTACAGGAAAAACATGTCGAACACTTAGAATCTGTATTGAGATTGTTAAGAGAGCATCAATTGTATGCCAAGCTTAGAAAATGCATTTTTTCTTTTTAGATAGAGGTACATTACTTAGGGCATGTGGTTTCCTAGTAAGGCATAATAGTGGATCCAGAGAAGATAAGGGCTATCATGGAATGGGCAACTCCTAGAAATGTGGATGAGGTAAGATCATTCATGGGGTTAGTAGGTTACTATAGGATGTTCATCAAGAACTTCTCTCGCATTGCATATCCTATCATGTCATTGCAAAGGAAAGGTAAGATATTTGAATGGAGAGAGGAATGTGCATTCAATTTTGAACAATTGAAATAGACGTTGAAAAATTCTCTAGCGTTAAAGATTGTAGATCTGGACAAAGAGTTTGTGGTATGTATAGATGCTTGCAAGGGAGGGCTTGGTGGAGTCCTTATGTAGGAAGGACATGTAGTATGCTATGAGTCACGAAACCTAAATGAGCACAAGCAGAATTATCTGACACATGATCTTGAGTTGGCAGTGATCATTCATGCATTGAAGATGTGGAGGCACTATCTTATTGGCAGGAGGTTTGTATTGATGAGAGATCATAGTGGATTGAAATACTTGTTTTACCAACCAAATATAAATGCCAAGAAAGCTAGATGGTTGGCCACAATTAAAGAGTTTGACTTCGAGTTCAAGTACATCAAGGACAAAGAGAAAAAGGTTGCAGATGCTCTTAGCAGGCGAATACAGGGGAATCACATAGCATCTTTGAGTTCCTATGAGACAAATATATAGTCTCATATCTTACAGGTAGGTCATCAGGATAATGGGTATAGAGAACTTATGTAGATATTACAATAGGGTATAGGTGGTTAGGATGTGGACTATCATCTCACAACAGATGGCTTGATTAGATTTAGGGACAAGATATATGTGTCAGATAGTAGTGACCTCAAGAAGACTAGCTTGAGAGAGTTTCATATGAATTCGTATTAAGGCCACCTAGGATATCAAAAGACATTAACAACAGTGAAGAAGTTTTATTATTGGTCAAATATAAAGAAGGAAGTGGCAGAGTTTGTGGCTATTTTCTTGGACTATCAGTAGATGAAGGCAGAGTGTAAGCATCCAGGTGGATTTCTTCAGCCGATTCCAATTCCAGAGTGGAAATGGGAGGTCATTTCCATGGATTTCGTCATAGGTTTTCCAAGGACATCTAAACAATATGATTCCATCATGGTTGTGGTAGACAGGTTGACAAAGGTAGCACACTTCATTCCAATGAAGTTTATGTATTCAGCTAGTGATGAGGCACAGGTATTCATCAGAGATGTGGTGAGGTTACATGGTTTTCCAAAGAAGATTGTGTCAGACAGGGATGCTAAGTTCACTTCTAGATTAGTTGGAATTTAGTACAACTTATCATCCACAAACAAATGGAAAAATTGAGGGAGTCAACAAGATATTGGAGGACATGTTGAGGATGTATGTGATACATCAACAAGGGAGATAGGAGGAGTACCTTCCATTGGTTGAGTTCTCTTACAATAATGGGTATCAAGAGCCACTAAGGATGAGTCTGTTTGAGACACTCTATGGGCGGAATTGTAATACTCCTATCAGTTGGAGTGATCCAGTGAACAGGGTGTTGATAGGACCAAACATGTTGGTAGAAATGGAATAAGAAATGCAGGTAATAAAGAAGAATCTAAAGGAAGTACATGATAGGCAGAAAACCTATGCAGATAGGAATACATTGTCTAAGGAATTTTAGGTTGGGGAATAGGTGTACTTGCATAACAAGCCCAAGAAGAGCTCCTTGAGGATTGGGTCGTGTGTGAAGCTAGCACCTCAGTTTTTTGGACCTTTCAAGATTCTTGTAAGGATTGGACCAATAGCCTATCGACTTGCACTGCCTCCAAAAATGAAATTCCATGATGTTTTCCATGTTTCATTGCTTAAGAAGTAGGTTAAAGATGTTGAACATGTGATTTACTGGTCAGTATTGTAGGTGGAGCCAAATGGAGAATTCTAGTTGGAGCCTCAATGTATATTGCAGAGAAATATTCTCATTCTTTGGAACTAAGAAATCGAGTAAGTTAAAGTGCAATGGAATAACTTTGGGCCCGATGAAGTTACATGTGAGATGGTGGATCAGATGCAGGCTATGTATCCTTCCCTATTCGCTAGTTGAGTGAATGTTCTTCATATATGTTTTGGTATATGTTTTGATATGATGTTTTGGTATATGTACATATGCATATGGATGTAAATACGACCATGAGCCATGTTATAAATCTCCAATAAATGGTATGGGTATCACGTTATTATGATTTTCAGGTTGTTATGTTGTCATGTCAGTTTACTTCTTAGTAGGTTGATCAATGTAAATACCACATCATATTAATTTATAAGACTCCATGGGTAGTATGTTTTGCTTTTAGCAGTCATGTTGGTTGTAGGTGTCATTGAACACCAAGGATGGTGTTCCCCCAAGGCAGGGGGGGTGTGTTCTGTAACAACTCTAGTGAAAATTCCATGTAATGAAAGTTAATAAAGGAAAAATAATAACCATGATTATGGGACATGTATTCCAAGATGAATGTTGGGAAAAACATCATAGTTTGGGTGTTCATTTAGTTTATTATGGCTAAGAAAATGGCAAAGGCTTTGGAAAGTAAAAGTGACATTTATTTATGAAAATATGAGAAAAGGAAGGCGAAAGGTGACAAGTTGCATGTGAGGAGGAAAATGAAGGAAAAATAAAATAGAGACCTCATTAATAAAAAGGATTCTAAGAACCAGTTGGTACCTTTTTCCATTTCAGTTTTGGTGCTCTCTCTCTCTCTCTCACCCTTAAACACTTAGAGTTTTCTTAGAGAACTTAAGAATTGGATCAAGAAAAGGAAAGAAAGAAAGGCGAAACAAAGATCAAGCAAGGAAGAGAAGGATCAAGCATATACAATGGGATTAATTGCAGGTATCGATTTGCATGTGTGATTTACTTGCTAGATTTAGCATGCATGGCTATGCATATGTGTTCTTGCTTCTCTTGATGTCATTGGAATGGGTTTTTCCAGGAGTGAAAGTGCTTTTCAGCCTAACCTTTCCATTTTTGGATAACCATGGTGTGATGGGGTTCTCATGTTTTAGTTGAGTTGGATTACCGGATGGATTCAAACTGAGTGAGGTGTATCTCTGAAAGAAAGAACACATGGCCTAGTGATCCCTGAATCAAACTGTGGATTGCAGTAAAGCCTTGGCCTGGTAACCCCTGAACCAGACTATGGGTTGTGGTAAAGCCATATTTTTTGTTGCCTCGATGGGCCTAGGAATCATCAACCGGTGAATTGCATTGACATATGGTTAAAGCTAGAGGTGGGCACCCTCGATCAGGCCTAGGAATCTGTGGTTGGTGAATGACAAGATATATGGTAAATCGTGGAGGGTGGAGTCTCGATTAGGCCTAGCAATCCCTGAATCAGACTTTGGATTGTGGTAAAGCCTAAAGACTAGGGGACACTAAAATTCCTCACGTTGTAGGTGGAGAAATCTGGTGGCATCCTTGCTATTTTAGGGCATAGTGATCTAGTGAGAATTGCGGTAAAGCTTGGTTCTATTGATTGGGGTGATGCGGCTTAGCCGTGGGAAGCCCTGGTTGATTTTTTGGTTATGAGTCCCACATTCATGCTTGAAATGTAACATGGGGTGATTGGTTGAAAGAAATATTTGGTTCATCCAATATATGGTCGGGTGGTACGTGGAAGTCCCAAACCTGGTTCAATTTTGCATTCATTAATTGGAGTTCCTTGTCCTTAGTATTTCATGTGTAAATGTATTGGTTTATATGTGGATTTTATGGTTGTTATATCTAAGTTATTTTTGTTAGTTATATATTTATTTTGAGTAAGTTTTATGACAGTGATGATGTATGGCTTTGTTGACGGTGCTCAACCTGCCAACATTTAGAGGATCAACCCGGTATGAAGTCCCAACTAGACCTCACACCGTTTGGTGTGGGAGTCCCATCTGCTATGATGGCCCGGTTTCCATTGTCTTAAGGATTTGCCTCAACTTTTGCTTGTCACAATAGGAGAGTGGTCTGCTTTGTCTTTGAGAAGTGAGGTTTGCATGCCTGGTTACTTCAAGTGTACTTGTGTCAATCGTTCTTTCACTGTAGAGGGAGAGGGTGGGAGTGAGTCCCAAGTTGGTTGGGATGAAGTCCCAACTTAGCTAGGAACACACAACATGACAGGACTTGCATAGCTTCTGGAGGATTAGTCCACATGGATGGGGCAGTCACAATACATAAGGTAAGATAACACGTACAACACTCAGCAGATGAGTCTGCACGAGTACAATGGTTGTTACAACAAGTTTTATGTGAAAGGTTTGTCTGATGTGCGGGAGGGTATCCACCATGGGGAGACAACATTAACAACATATACAACACATTTTCATTAACATATTATGTATTACGACAAGTGAAATAGTTCAAGTGCTCAACACAGGTTAAAGAAACATGCATTAAAAGTGTTCAAGATTAGTCTTACAATAGTTACAATACATGTGTGAAAACGTGTTGGCATGTTAGTAGGCTTCTGAATTAAGCGAAAGTTCCAAGACACGTCGTTACTACATATATCACTAACCCCGAGTGTGGGGCATTGGAGCCACTACTTACTCCTCAAAGGAAAGATTACAGACTCTCTTGGCTATTTGGGAGGAGCTGAGGTGAAATGTCCTTTGCATGTACAAATGAGGGGGTATTTATAGCCAAGGGTAAAACTGACCCTTGTGGTTGTTCAACTGCCCTCATGATAGTTAGACTTCCATGACTTTTCAACTTTACATGACTCTTTGTATGACAAGTGGGTCTCTTGGACTTGCACATTACATTACATTGATTGACAACTTGGCCTGTAGTAGAGATGTGGACAACGTGACTCATGGCATGACTCGATATGATAGTGCTGGTACATTCATGCTGCTTCTGGAGTGCATGTCGAGCTCTAGTGCTACTGGGTGATGGATGTCTTCATGGTGTATCACAACTTCACCTCTGCATGGCAAAGTGCATGGAGTCTTCGATGGTAGTTGATTCGCTTGATGTTGCTTTGGCACGTTGCTACTTTCTTGTATGTTGGAAGGCTTGACAGGCTCATCTGTTCGTGAAAGGTGCATGTTTGTCCATTTGTCTGTTCATGAGCACATCTTGCATGTTTGCTCATCCGTCCGTCCGTGAACTCATCTTCGCATGATCATATGTTCGCGAGCACATCTCTTCGCACGCATCGTTCATTCATCTGCTGGTGAACCTGTCATTTTTCATGTGCTCCCTTCGTTCATCCCATTCATCGTTGTGCCATGTTTGTTGGTGTACCTGTACCTCCAGTCACTCATGACGGGATGACATAAAATAAAAAAACCTCCTAGTCTACCATGACACATGATCATTTCAGATGCAGGTGACTGGGAGAGGTGACAAGGTTTTGAGGCGGGATGATGGCTCCAGGAACTACTGATGAAAACCACACAATAGTCACTGGGTGATGAAGATGGGAAATCTAAGTCGACGGTGATTATCTATGAGGTCTGGCTCGGCTGGAAGGAAAAACTGCATAAATTTTTGGAGGGACAACCTGGGCTGCAGGAAGGCAAGATAGACAAACTTTGCGCATTTTGTGGAACGAGAGGGAAGAAGGGGCTGGAAGGCAAAATTTGCACAATTTTCTATAGGAACATGTCGAGCTACATGGAGGATCAGTAGGAAGGGATTGCGCAGTTTTTTGGAGGAACTAGCTGGGAGCCTAGCAGCCAAAACTATGTAATTCCGGAGGGAACTGGAAGTTTGATGTTGGGTCACTAGCAGCCAAAACTACGCAATTACTAGAGGGAACTGGAAGTTGGTTTCTTGGTTACTAGTAGCCACAACTGCACAATTCCCAGAGGAAATAGGTAGTCAGCGGCTGGGAGCTTGGCAACAGAAACTGCGTAATTACTAGAGGGAACTGGTAGTCTGCTGCTAGGAGTTGCTGGCGAAGGAAACTTCACTAAGGCTGGGAGGATGGACTGCTGATCATCTCTATGCAATTTCTGAGTTGAGCGGACCACTCGGCAGTAGGAGGCCTACTCAGGAAAACTACATAGTTTCTTGGATGAGCAACCGGTCAATTGTAAGGGGAACTGATTGGGAAAACTGTGTAATTTTCTGAAGGAGAGAGGGACGGGCACTTGGTGTCTGTCCGGCCTATCTGCGCAATTTCCTCAATCAATAGAGCGAGTGAGGTCAGCAGCCTCTGCACAATTTTCGTAGGGGAATCAGTCCCTGGGTGGTTGTCGGGTCCGACTCTCCGGGTGGTCAGCATGAAAGTTGATTGGATCGCTTGCGATCAACGTAGCTTGGAAAGACTTTCTTGGTGCTTCTACACTCTTCTGGGTGACAGTCGATCAATTCAATGGTGGGGTGATGGTTCGACTATTAGAGGGGAGTCCGATCGTCAGAACTTTAGCAAAATGACTAAGTGTGTGAACAGTCAAAAGATGCATAGGTGACTATGTAACCACACATTCCCATGACTCGATAATGAGACGACTCATCACCATCCAGACACACATGTTCAACATGATTGATCAACAGTGCAAGCGACAAGCGCAACACTCGTGATTGATCATTGATCGACCATCATGATTCTTGTGCGGCAGTGAATGTGACTCCGTGTGTGAATGTGACAGATGATTTCATAGCAAACATAACAAGTACACATGAATCGAAGACTTTGAGCATAACCAAAACATGGTCGCAAGCATGACTTAGATACCAACATGCAAAAACTTGGATGAAATGAAAAACCAAGGCAGATGCAAAGACTCACATGAGCTCACAGAGTGGACCCGAGGGTGTGTACTCATCAAGTGAAACTCTTAAGGGAGGCTCTGAAATTGGGTGTAGGCCAAAATTTTGGAGGGCGATTGTAGCCGCTACAACACTTGGCGACACACTGGTAGAACTCCAACTTCTATATTTTGGTTCATTGATAGCACATGGCCTTGGTCTTTTGGGAAGTATTGAATCACTGCGTGGGTTACTTCGGCTTCCCCACTTACCCCATGGACATACATGGTTCACCCTTTTCTAACTCATTCAAACACAATCAAAATTTCAGCTTGATCTCAGTGTTTCGAATTCGGGAAGGGTAGTTTAGCTCACGAGTTGAAGATTTTCGGAGTATAAGTTTTCATCTCTAGTGTTGCTCCACTAATAGCAGGCTTGGACAATACCCCAATGGAGTCACGTAGGAACACACACATTGCTCCATTGCTAGTGAGCCTGGTTAGTACCCCGATGGAGTTGCATGCTTCACCTCTCTGTATAGGAAGCCTTTCTCTTCTTTTTCCTTTTTATTTTTCAAGAGGACTGTGCATAGGCACTTATTTATTTTTGGGGTAGAAGAGGGATCCCAACTTATTGAGAGCAGAAGAGGTTTTTCCTTCATAGAAGCATGTAAGACCTCTGACATAGGTTTTCTCATTTATATTTTCCCCTTCTCCGTATCTACTAGTTGGATGCACTTGAACACACAGAGGAGAAGGCTGAGTATAGGCATGGGGCTTCCCAATGTGGACACAGGTTCATGGTTGGACCAAAACTTCCCTTTCAGATGGTTCATATTTTCTATCAAGACTTCATCAGCCGAGGGTTATAACCAAGCATAGAGAATACGAACACAAGACTAGCCAAGTGCTGCAGCGTCATAAGTCTCTTCAAATTTCAGCCACATACTCTATTCAAAAGCCAAAACATAGTAGTTGGTAGAACTTATTTCAAAAAAAAAATAGTAATATACCGAGCAAACAAAACAAACATAAACAAAAATAGTAAGCAAAATCAAGAAAAGTAAAAACAAAGATAATAAGCAAAGCAAAAAAGATGAAAACAACAAGTAGCAAGAAGAATATGTACATGGCACGGCTGCGACCCGGCCTACTGAAGGTAATTCTTGAGATCTTGACCGTTGATAGGAAGGTTTTCAATCCTCCCGCCAAGTGACTGCAAATGATACGTGTGTGGGCCAAGCTTCTCGTGGACCAGTATAAGTCCACTGGGCTCCGCTACTGGAACCTAGTGGCATTCCAAAAGACCTTTAAGTGAGGACAACACCACTACTTTAGGTACTGCGTGCAACATAGGCTTGGATGATGGCAAGGGGTAGTTTTTTTTTTATTTTGGGGACGTTTCAAGTTTTTGGAATCAATGTATAGGAAAATTTTACCAGATTTCTTGCGTGCGGAATTTAAATTAGAAAACCAAGTATGATGACGAACTTTGCAAGTAATCCAATCGTCCAAAATGTTAGTCGATTTTTTCTGTATACGGATTTCAAAAAACATATGTGTTTTACCTAGTCTTTGTTGCAATGGATTGTCTCCCCCTTTACCTAGAATCCCATGTTGAATTTCTCGCGTGCAGTGTGTACTCAGGTCATCATCTGCTCGTGTGGACCCATCCTGGTACTGTTTGGTCAAGCGGCCAAAGATTTGTCATTGCTGTGGTGTGTAACTTGTATCGAGATTGGCTACCTTTAGATCGTGATAGATTCCTAAGTTTCATTTTTCGTTCATAGTGGTGGTCCAGTGGTTTTCGCTGTCTCTTGGACTTTGACAAAAATTTTGCAAACCATAGAGCTTGCTGAGGGAAATCACACCATTGGGGGTGGGGTTGCCTTTCTCATCCTCGACTGCAGTATTCTGGGGTTGCTCGTGCTTTCCCTCATCAGTTTTCATGTCCTTGAAAGCATCAACACTTTCTGCAGGATGTAGTATCATTTTGAGTGTGACCATGTTGAGGCTAACGGTTCTTTGTAAGTTCAACATGAATGCTTCATACTGGGAAACATTGTTTGTACACTTGATCTTCAAGCAGATTGAAATCATGCATCTTTTGTCATTTTGGGCAACTAAGATAGACTTGGCCCACAGCTTGACTGTACACGGACCATTTGGTATGCTAGTATCGCTACTGCTAGTGTTGCTACTACTACTACTACTATTATTGGTACAATGAATTGTACATGTTCATTACCATCAGTTGGGTAAGGAAGGAGTCCCAACTACGTGTCTGATGGGATTGGAGCTGGCCGTGAAGGATAATCCTCCAATGTTGATTCCAAGAGGCATTTGCCAAACATGTGTTTTGTGAAGGCCAACGGTTCGTTCTCGCCATTAAGGGGAGTGACATTGTGTTTCATATACCTCTCAGATAACACTTGTATTTGGTTGCATTTTCCCTTGTATGAAAGCCACATGTGAAACCAATCTATAGAAAAATATCCATCTAGCTTGTTGGACCAGTCTCTGCTGAGTAGTAGACCGTATGCTTCTGATATGTCCACAACAACTATGTTGATGCATTGGTGGACTCGACTGTCATGAGATAGTCATATGATCATGTCTCGTAGTTCACCAATGGATAGTATTGATGTTCAGTCAAGTTGGATGATTCGCACATATGTTTCACTCCATTGTGCATTGATCTACTTTGCAATGGAGAGTGGCATAACATTGGCAATCACGCTCAAATCAACCAAGCAATTGTGAACATTGTAATTAAATATTTCAAAGGATAGCAAGAATGGAGGGCAACCTGAGTTTACTTGTTCCATCCAGAGTGTGTTGAGCATGGTGGAAAGCGGTCTATGAGGTGTGCTTCCCCCTTTGTTGGTAGAGGTTGTGTTGTCCGTTGTTGTCTGTCCTAATGCATGTAGCAGGATATCTCACTGACTCTGGACCTTGGCTAACTCGAACAAACTAATGTTCACTCGATTTTTCTTCATGTAATCAACAATTTTGTAGTCCAGAGGTGGTGGACTAACTGAGGTGTCTAGGGTGGAACGAATTTTCATGTTGTCTGGTGGAGTGTTTTGCAGCTTGTTGCTCATGGATGTACTCCTATCCATTATTGTCTTCCCAGACTTGCTTTTTATTTTCTGCTTTGGGGCGGCTGGTGGATTGGCCTTCCTCATCAGTAGTCTCACCTTCTCTTGCATTTCCCCAAGTGTAATGGGAGCCCCTTTACTCCTAATATTGTAATGATCATTTAGTTTTTGGGGCTGCTTTGTGGTGTTCGTCTTGGACATTACTTGCGAGCACTGATATGCATTCACCACATGCACCGAACTTGATGCTTCATCAAGTGCGGCCTCTTCGTCTTCATCGATGTCTTCCGGCTGCTCCTGCATATTTCATTCTTCATAGAGTGTATGACTGCAGACAAAGCTAACGACTCATTTCTAGTCTAAACAAGAGTTCTCGGGGTGATGTTCTTCATGGAAAGGTCAGAACTTCGGATCTGCGCACTGTTCAAGTTGGAACACATGCTTCTGCGTAGTTTTTGAAGTGAACCGATTGCTGCTTGATGAGCCGCTAGATGACTTGTTTTCCTGACTCTGTCTAGGCAGATCACTGCTTGCAAATGTGTTCGTTTTATGTTGTTTTTTGTAGTCAAGTTCTTGACAAGGCGAGTGATGTTTTCAACATCGATTGCTTCCTTGTCTCTACCCTTGCTCGCCCTTGCTTGGGGATTCCTGCTCACATCCTTGGATTCCTTCGTTGATTCTTCATCCTTGATGACTCCGATCGCATGTAGGTCTTTCTCGACAGCAATAGCCTCTTTGTAGCTTTCCAAGAGTGTTGGTTTCGAAGCTCGCTTGACAAACTGCATAATGTTGGTGGGCAGTGCAGACGTGTAGTAATAAATAGTGATGGAGTCAAGAGGTTTAGTGTCCACTGTAGATTTTTTCAATATGCGTGTAAAATTCTGATTGAAGTATTTCACTTTCTCTTTTCCCTCCATCTTGAGGCTTCGCAATTCTTTGAGTAGCATGGTTGGGGTCTTGTCATCAAAAAACTTTTCAAGGAACATGTGTTTGAACGCACCCCAGTTGTTACAGATCCATTTGGGCACATAAAATCCCAACATTCAGATCAATGATTTAGGACTCATCAAACCCTAAAATCAGTTGTTTCATGCCCTAAACGAGTCAACCCTTTGAATGTCTCCTTCCTAGACAGTTTCATGACATGAAGATATCCAGAAATTGCCTCTAGAGGGACCAATGCAGGTAAGCCCTTATGAAGGTGCGCTGCAGAGCAGCTAATTCCACTACCAGGGTGCTCTACAGAGCACTTAGGCTTCCTTTCACCTACGTTGGGTGAGAATGAGTGAAATTTACATAAGGTTTGGGAATATTCTTATCTTGTGGAGTCATCAAGAAGTTTCCCTATCTTATCAACTCCTATAAGCTCAAAAATAGATGAGGAATGAGTTAAGGATCATCCTATCCTCTCATCCCTTCCACCATGGAACTAATTCTAAGTATGGAAGGTTGTTCAATGTCACCATTAATGACAAAATCTCCTTCATATTCCTATAAATTGACCACTCATCTAAGTGATCAGGGGCTGGACTATGTTGAATTGTAAGGAGATAATGCTGCTATGAGACTTGACTTTGGAGCAAATGATGTGATGCCACAAGCTTGTCTTGCTTTTGATGTGATGTGGATGGGATCGAAGCTAGAGGAATGACTTTGAATTAGACACTGATGGCTGTAATTGCTTCTTCTATCTAATAAAGTGTTTGAACCTTTTTCCATATTTGTGTTCTTTCATAATGCTTATATGTATGAATTGTTTCTGATTCCTTTCATTTATATTCAATGGATCATATGCTTTGATAGGTTTTTGTCTTCTGTTGTGTTGACAGGGTACTTTTCAAGCGGTTTAAGTATGGGAAGGAGAAACGGAATCGATAAAAGGGAGTCGAGAGGAGAGCGGAACTACAGGTAGGCCTTCAATCCTCTCTTCTTATCTATTGCTTATAGGGAAAGTCTAAAACACTTTAAACTATTGTTCTAGGCACAACTACTTGTCTAGTGAATTAGTGTTTATTTGTAGATGCTAAATTCTCCAAAACACCAGTTCTGTATAGAGTTTGGTGGAAGGTTGTGATGCCATGCATCTGCACGACCATCTAAGGTACATGGGAACAATCTACATGCTACGTCGTAATACCATACCTCAAGGTTCTGTAGCTGTAGGTATAAGTTGCCTAAGTGATCTTCTACCTTCATCATGCTGTCAGGGTTGAACTTGATGTTCATTCTCTCCACTTGCTTCGGCATCTTGTGCAGAACAACCGAGAGAGCCAATGGTCCCTGAGTCATCCATTCAAGATTTGGGTTAGCCATCTCTTCTTCTTCGTCCTCCTCCTCCTCTCTTTCAGAGTCTGATGATTCTGGCTCTCAATCTATTGGTTCATCTCCACCTTCGCCTCCTTCGATGTCTTCCCCTACGCCTCATGTACTGGAGTCTAATCCAAATATGACAAGAGAATCCTGCTCACCTTGCAGAAGACCGGAGGTTCCTCTGTGTCTTCAATAGCTTCTGCAACACCTTCAAGTGTGGCAAGGATTGCTTCTTCCATCAATGATACAAAAACTCCTGTGGGAGTGGCTTTTGGCTTCCTTGATGCGTATGGAAGATGTTCTATGCATGGGATCAGTCTGACTGCTTTTGTGACTTAGCGAGTGATGGGATGGACGAAGCGAAAGTAATGATATGGAATCTCATGTTCAATCCTGGGAGGAGAGGAGTAACCAACTGCAGGGTCGTGCATAAGTGAGAGGGAGTGCAAGTTACTGCCTTGACCAGATGGCTGATGAATGAGTGTGAGGGGATATTCAGCCATATACAACTAGATGCCCTCCTTCTAGCGCCAGAAATGTTGATGGTGGTTGACCCACCAACATTCAAGGGATCACCTCGGTATGAAGTCCCAACTAGACCTCAGACTGTTTGGCGTGGGAGTCTCATCTAGTATGATGGTTGGGTCGTTATTGTCTTAAGGATTTGCCTCAACTCTTGCTTGTCATAACAGGAGAGTGGTATGCTTTGTCTTCGATAAGTGAGGTTTGCGTGCCTGGTGTTGGGTTGTGTTATATTCTTTCCACATAGTTAACAGGAGGTTTGAGGGGTACTCGTAACCCCACTTTATGGGATCCGGGGCAGCGCCCCAGAAAATTTTGGTTTTGGACCCTATGTTAGGTTGGGCGGACCCACCTATGGTTTTGTGCATGATTTTTGCACATGTTTTTTGGACGCGATGGTTTTCGGTCCATGGTATTGGATCGATGGGTTTTTGGTCCATGGTATGGACGTGATGGTTTTTCGGTCCATGGTATTGGATGCTTCGGCATGTATAAATATGTATTGTAACATTGAAAGGAATATAATGAAAAATCAA
>APFE030494548.1:0-12617 GCA_000404065.3 Pinus taeda | reverse complement strand
CAATTTTTTGGATGATCAACCAGAACTGATTTTTGGTCCAAAAGTCAATGGTAAATCAGTAGATGGAGGAGCCGCCCCATTCTATGTGAACTTAAACATTCACGACAAAGTGTTACATAATGCAATGTTTGACTCAAGTGCTTCCCATAATTTAATGCCCAAGTCAGTGATGGAAAAGCTAGATCTTGACATCACAAGGCCCTATAAGGACTTGTTCTCATTTGATTTCAGCCAAGTCAGGTGCCTAGGCCTTATAAAGGATCTTTTTGTTTCTTTAGTACAATATCCAGCTAAGACTATCTTGATGGATGTGGTGGTAGCTGAAATTCCACCTAAGTATGGTATGATTTTATCTAGATCTTGGGGTGCCAAACTCCAAGGATCCTTTCAACTAGACATGTCCTATGCCACAATTTCAGTCTTTGGCCAGCCATAGAGATTATACTGGGAAACATTGATGAAGTATGTGGTTAGCAGTTAGAAAAAGCCCAGAACTTCCCCATCTATTCCATTCACTCTGACATGGATTCATTTATCTTATATAATGCTGACATGTGTCCCAAAACTAATGTCAAGCTCCTGAAAATAGCACAAACAGAAAGCATGAATGAACAATCTAGTGCCCTAAATAAAAACGGTTCTAATGTGATTGATACAACAAACCAAAATGACATATCACATGAGTTACAAAAGCCAAACCTGCCTACCGAACAAGCTTGCAAAACTATTAAAGCTAGCCATAATCATGAAATCTTATGGTACTTAGAGTTTGATGGGTTAGTGAACAAATTAGGAGCAGGGGCAGGTGTTTGGATACAAAACATGCAGAATGACCATGCTCAAGGTCATGCATATAGGCTAAATTTCAAATGTACAAACAACATGGTTGAATATGAAGCCCTCCTATTGGGTCTCAAACAAATTAGAAGTCTAGGGGCAACTAAGATTTCAATTTTAGGGGACTCAGATTTGATTATACAATAGATGAAGGGAAATTTTGTTACAAACGATATCAGGCTAAGGTCTTATAGGGGAGCAGCAACTGAATTGCTTAACAGCTTCTTAGAATTTCAGCTCACTAAAATTCCAAGAAGTCATAACCTACATGCGCATAGTTTGGCAGATTTTGCCAGCACTTGTAAACTTCCTTTTCATCCCAATCACCACTTCACTGCTGAGATCAAACACAGATCTGTTGTCCCAGATAATGTAAAAAATTGGCATGTATTTGAGAATGACACCCAGATAAATAATTTCTTGACACTGAAATAAGAATTCTCAAATATAAACATAGACACAAGCACTATTGATGATCAACAGCAAGTTGACAAAGTTGAGCTAGGTATATCAGCTGAAGCAGCAAATCTAATTTTACATCCAACAGCCCTTGACTGTACAAACTTATAAAAGCTAAAACAAACAGATTTTGGTGAAATGATTGAGGAAGAATTTGAAGTAATTGAACTAAAGGATAATTTCTTGCCTATGGGTTTAACTCCCTTAGAAGATATTTTTGACTCAAATGATATTCCTAGAAAGCCAAAAATGCACCCCCTAAATGCAAAAATTGAGGATTGTAACATTGGGACCATAGAAAATCCTAAAATGATAAAACTTTCCAAAACACTACATCCTGACAAAAAAATGAAATACATTGAGTTGTTTAAAGAGTTCCAAGATGTGTTCGCTTGGAGCTATGAGGACCTCAAATCCTATGACACTTCTGTTGTCCAACATACAATACCTTTGAAAGAAAACCAGAAGCATTTTAAAAAAAATATGAGGAGGATTAATCCAGTCCTCCTTCCCCTGATGAAAAAAGAAGTTAAACGAATGTTTGAAGCTGGAATCATAGCACCTATCAGATTCTCAGAGTGGATCTCAAATCTAGTACCCACTAGAAAGAAAACTGGAGAGATAAGACTTTGTGTTGACTTGAGAAATTTGAATAAAGTCTCTCTCAAATACCACTACCCCTTACCAAAAATGGATCATATCCTACAAAGGGTAGTGGGGGCTTCAAGGATTTCATTATTAGATGGTTTCTCAAGATTCAATCAGATCTTAGTTCACCCAGATGATCAAGACAAAACAGCCTTTACAACACCCTCAGGAACATTCAAATATGTCAAAATGCCTTTTGGATTAAAGAATGCAGGAGCTACCTTTCAGAGGGCAATGTACATATCTTTTGCTAAGGAAATCCATGATTTCCTAGTAATCTACCTTGATGATCTCACTGCTTTCTCAAAATCATACTAAGAACATTTAAAACATCTCAAACAAGTGTTTCCAATTTGCAGAAAATATGGCATATCATTAAACCCAAAGAAATCACTGTTTGGCCTAGAAGAGGGCAAACTCGTAGGTCACATAATTTCAAAATATGGTATAAGAATTGACCCCGACAGAATTCAAGCTATCCTTCAAGTGCCTCATCCAAGAAACATCAAAGAACTACAAGATTTTTTAGGTAAGATTAACTTCTTAAGAAGATTCATTCCCAATCTGGCCGAGTTGATAAGATTACTGAATAATATGCTCAAGAAAGATTCTAAAGTCAAATGGACAATAGAAGCCAAGCAGAACTTTGAGGAAATCAAAATAGCTTTGACAAGAACACCTGTTCTTACAAGTCCCAGGTTTGACAAAGATTTCATAATCTTTTCCTTTGCATCTGATCATACTATTGTTGTTGTCCTATTACAAAAAGATGATCCAGGACATGAGAAACCCATTGTTTTTTTCTGCAAAGCACTCAGAGATGCCCCACTCAAATACCAAATAATGGTGAAGTAGGCATATGCCCTTGTGAAGGCCAGAAAATATTTCACAGTCTATATCTTGTACTCTCACATAATTGCCTATGTTCCTAATGTAGTGGTTAAAGACATTCTAACTCAAGAGGGAATTGAAGGCAAAAGAGGCAAATGGATAGCCAAAATTTTAGAATATGACATTGAGATAAAGCCAACAAAACTCATAAAAGGACAAGGGATAGCTAAACTAATGACTGAAACCAAATTTCAAGCCTTAGACATCAATGAACTGGATAACGAGTAGGAGATGGCGACTCCATAGATCAATCAGGCCTTTTTACAATCACCTTGGTACACTGACATATGTTTTGTATTGTTAAACCTGCAAGCTCCTCTGGGGTTATCCAGAACCAAAAAGAGATTATTGAAAATGAAAGCTTCAAAGTTTTGTATCATAGATAAGGTGTTGTTTTGGAAAAATCATGAAGGTATTTCACTGAATTGTCTAACTTTGGATGAAACTGACAAAGTCCTCAAGGAATTTCATGCAGGAGATTGTGGAGGACACTTGTATTGGAAATCAACAGCTAATAAAATCCTAAGGGCTGGATTTTATTGGCCCTCCCTGTTTGCTGATGTTAAAAAAATTGTAATGTCTTGCCATAAGTGCCAAATCTTTGAAGGCAAGAAAAAATTGCTACCCCTGCCCCTCAAGCCTATTACAACTGAAAGACCATTTCAACAATGGGGTTTAGACTTCATTGGGGAGATTCACCCTTCATCTTCTGGCCAGCATAGATGGATTTTGACAGCCACAGATTACTTTACCAAGTGTATAGAGGCCATCCCTTGTAGGCAAGCCAATGACTCAATCATTATACAATTCCTAGAGACCAATATCCTATCTAGATTTGGCTTTCCAGAAAAGATCATACAGGCAATGCAGCTACCTTGAAGTCCAAAATAATGATCAGTTTTTGTCACGAATACCATATTACACTAGGTCATTCCATAGCCTATTACCCTCAAGGTAATGGCCTAGCTGAATCCTCCAACAAAAGCCTCATCAACATTATCAAGAAGGTCCTGGAAGAGAATAAAAAGAATTGGGATAAAAAACTTGTGAATGCACTGTGGGCAGATAGGTTGACTACCAAAAGATCCATTGGAACAAGCCCATATGAGTTGACTTATGGAATGGAGGCAAGATTCCCCTCTTCTTTAGGAATCCCTGTGATCAAGTTGCTGCAAGAAATACAAGCAGAACCTAATGACATTTAGAGAAGGATCAATCAAACTATACACTTGCAGCAGACAAGAGAAGAAGTATATCACAGAACTCAGATACTACAAGATAAACTTAAGAAGATCTTTGATAAAAGAACAAAAGCTGAAGACTCTTTCATAGGAAACAAAGTGTTGAAATGGGACTCCAGGAGGGAAGACAAAGGGAAGCATGGAAAATTTGATTTTCTTTGGAAAGGACCATTTGTGATTCAAGCTATACAGGGTAACAACACTTACTTCCTCAAGAGTTTGGATGGCACAAACACTAAAGAAGGCCCAATCAATGGGAGAATGCTCAAACATTATTTTGATCCCCTTTGATGAATATAACACAAACTACATATTGTACATAAATGTTTGTATTTTCAGCATTATTTCTTTTACAACAGTTATATAGGGAACAAAATGCAGCAAATTTTTAAGAAAAGTCAAGTAATTACACCAAGTTTGGTGTATGTTTGAATTTTCCACAAGAAATTAGAGAAAAGGACTTGGGAAGTAGAAAGATGACTGATAAGCACTCAGGAAAATCAGCAAGAAACAGAGCTGCAATTTCACACAGATCAGCTTTAAAAAGCACTACATACAGGTTACAAGGATTCAGATCAATGGCCTCCAAAACAAGGAAGTTTCAGACTACAACAAGAACTAAAAAACAAGGCAATCTGACCTACTATTCTTGGCTTTTCACCAGGAAAATCCATCCCCAGGTGGAGCCACTGTTAGGTTCCTATACCAATAGGTTTCATTTTTCATGATTGACAGTGGAAGTGCTAAATATGTTCATCTCTGCATGCTGCAGAGGTTCCATATCTAGTATACAGATAAGGAAAAGTAAAAAATGAAAAGAGGGTATGCCTTAAAAGAATAATCAAAAGGCAAGAAAATCAATTGGTGAGAAAATAGTGGAAATGAACCCCAAACCAAAGACCAAGAAAATGACCAATCAAGATGTCACTGCTATCTCATTTGCAAGTTCACCATATGGAGATACTGCTGCTTATTACATTTGATGGGTGGCCCAACAATTCAAGCTGGACCATGCCATGTTTGAATTGTTGTTGTAGAATAGAGAATGCATATCTGACCCAACAGTTCAATCTTGGCAGATGAGTAGCTAAGTAGAGGAAATAAGGAGCCCAACTGCTTAATCTAGGCCCTTGGAAGAGATAAGGGTACATTTAGATAGGAGGGCAGTCAAAATAAAAGAGGATAATCAGGGTTTGCAAATCTAAGTGCACCCATTCAAAAGGAAGAGAAAATGTTAGGTGTATTAGGATGAGTAGGTAGTTTGAGGTTGCAGAAGCAAGTGTGTGATCATTATTTGTCTTAACAAGAAGCAATCATTTCATCAATAACACAAGTACCAAGGTAGTTGCTTGATGGTACAACAGTGGAAGAATGACTAATTCCCCTCCATTTCCCCAAAGATCGCTTACTAACATTCTCTCAAGGACCTTGGGATCTGCCCAATAGTCCTCTTTCACTCCGTTTTTCATGAAATATCAAGTTGACATCTGAGTTGACTTAGTGAAAAGAAGCCACATTTCTTGTGTAAACATCTTCATTCTACATTCCATTCATTTCCTATGTCTAAGTTTCACTCCATAAAGTCATACTGACATCTAATTTTACTATTTAGCTCCCTAAGTTAATTCGCCATCCCTATTTTCACACAAAACTATATAAAACCCCAAAAAATACTAAATACCCCACCCCATAGAAATATAGCTATATAATCTAAGTTTCGGGAATATTAAGTCCATCTGCGACTTTATAACAACCCTTCCATGTCCTAAACCTGGGAATTAATTTAACCTTTGGTTAAATTAATAGTCATAGCCCCTCCCCCTCGCTCATAACCCTTGATGCTTTACCCTCTGCGCTCATTTCTAAAGTTATGTTTAAACGTTGAAATAAACAATAAACAGGCCCATATACATAAAAACCCTCATTTACCAAAGTTTAAACCCACCCCTGATAATATTTAAATATTTTATTCGGGCAGGTCCTATACCTAACCATCCGCCGCCCCAATTAACCCGCCAGCAATCCGATGGCTAGCGCTCCTGATCCAAGGGTGGGCGGTCATTTTTAGATCCCGAATTGCCAATGTTTAGCATCCGGGGGATGGGCAGTTTCCCTGCCATACCGCTGCCACACGTCGGCCTCCCAGCATGTTCGGAGGCCCCTCCCCCAACACTGCCTGTGCTGAAAAGCGGTGCGGGAGAAAAACACAAACCACCCTCCGCCCCTGACGTCAGCACCACGTCACCGTGATGTCACATCCGCGTCGGCCCGCCACTTCCCAGTGTCAGTGCCACATCACCTGCTCGCGCCATCACCCCGCTAACCTGTCCTCTGCCATGTCATCATCTCAGTCAGCACCCACGTCATCGCACCGTACCCGCCACCCGCCAAATGATGTCATGCTGAGGTCATCTCAAAAAGTGCCAAAAAGTCCCAAATTTCATAAAAATAGCTCAAAATGACCGTTTTTGTTCATTATTCATTCATCTGTTTGGAGAGTTGTGCGCGCTGTATTACGTCGTTTTACCACCAAAGTTTAAATTTGAGCAACCACACTGCTTCCGCCTGCAACTCCAACTCCATTGTTCACCATTGCACCAGCTCAACACCCTCGACGCCATTAAAAAACTAGGTATTTACCCAAATTCACCTATTTGCCCCTGTTTTCACTGTTTTCTCCATTTCACTTGCATAAAACTCTACAAATTACCAAACTAAAGACACTAAAGCACCTAAATGCTGCCTAAAATTCTCCAATCAACCCTTTGTCTGAAGAACGCTCTGTGAACCCGCGCCCACTTACAAATTTCACTGTTAAAACATCATTGAAAGGTTTGTATTGCCCGCGGAAGCTCTATACGGCCGTGCATTTCCCCCTGTTACCATAATCCTCTGCAAAAATCCCCTATTCAGCTCAAAAATCATCCCTATTCCCTCTGCAGTTTACCCACACAATCTAACAACCCAGTGAAGTTATCAAAGAAAGGAAAAGCTTGCTTGAATTCTGTAAATTGGCCTCTTTTATGATAGCTACAAAGAGTAAAGACTACTGCCTGAGTTCAACTCATTTTCTCGCTCCTTTGCAAATACTCAAAAGTGATTTTCGCTAGTCTGCTCTTTCACTAATCTTCACTCCAAATACAAACACAGAAAAACTTCAAAATGGCCACTCCAGCAGCTCTGAGTATCACTCCTATAAATCCAACAAACAGGGAGCTTGAAGATCTGCCTCTTGCTGATAAGGATTACCTCATTCAAGATTTAGTTGGGGGCAGAAATCACTTACATACCTTCTGCCAACTAAGAGACATCTTTCTAAACAACTGTGACATGTATGGCATATGGGAATCTAATTTGCCTGTTTACTTTCTTCCTTCTGTTAATATTTTTCCTAAGATC
Organism: Pinus taeda; assembly: GCA_000404065.3. Classification (NCBI taxonomy): domain Eukaryota; kingdom Viridiplantae; phylum Streptophyta; class Pinopsida; order Pinales; family Pinaceae; genus Pinus; species Pinus taeda. Next base: position 5,142 of record APFE030494548.1, on the reverse strand, counting down.
ATCCACTTATGTGCTGAGAACTTTGACCCAACTCAGAGGGCTATTAAGTCTCCATCTGGGAGCATACTTTTTCAAATTACTCCTGACTCCATCAACCATATGCTTAACTTGAAATAGACTCAGCTATTATTTCCTTTCTCTATGGACTACTTTCTTGATAAAAGCTTCGAGCTCTCCAGCTCTGAAATTGCAAGAATTTCCAAGTCATTCATGAGGGCAGACTGCCAACCTACAGGACCACCTCCATTCCTATATGTCCATTTCAATGAAATAGGCAAACTGATAGTTGATATGATCTCCTATGTGCTGGGTTTTAAAACAAGTGATCACGTTGATGAAACAACATTGGTTTTATTATCTGCATAAAGTCCAGGACAACCCCCTGCTTACAAGTATAATTATGCCAAATTCATAGCCAAAAAAATACATGACCAGCTATTGAAACTGGACAGGGAGGGATTCTTTAAATATTCATCATATATCTATCATTTGTTCATGTATTACTAGTCTGAATGCTTCCAGTGCCCTATCAAGAAGTTGGATTCTAAAGGTGAAGGAAGGTCTGTCATCTTTTGATCATCAGTTTTCCATGAGGTTCAAAACTCTCCATTTTCTTACTGTGAGTTCATTGACCAATTTGTCTATCCAGTCTCTTGTCTCCTAATGAGATCCTCTCCTCCTAGAATATCATATGACATACATAAGATATTACAGTTATCCAAGAACTACAAAATAGGTGATTGGTATCTCTACCAAAATCACATTGTCATTAGGATTTATGGCTGTGAGCTCTGTCCCTATAGGCTTTCAAGATATGTACCCATGAGATTTTTTGCCTTGGAGTACTATAGGCAACTCATCAATTCTGATCTCACTCACTTTCATAGTGCCAAGAAGAAAGCTCACCTGAAATTCAAAGATCATCTAGGCCCCTTCATTATGAACAAGAAAGAGGGTTGGCAAGATGTTGATCAAATATTGAGGGACAAATACAAGTTAAAAAGGAGCTTCTGGTGGGTCCCTTATGACCACTGTAAAATTCCACAAATTGAACAATATGCCAATAACGATGAGTGGGTGCAAGACACATTAGTTGAGGAATTGACCCAAGAAGAAATTATGGAGGGAAATGTCAAAGATTTAGAAAAAACTCTTGACTCGGATTCTTCTGACCAAGTAACATTCAAGCTACCACACCAAGTTGGAGAGGGCACATCCACTATTGCAACTCCACAAGTTGCCCAAGGAGCATCTACATCAACAACAGGTACAACTAATGGAAAAGAGCCAATGGATATAGAACAAGGAATGGTCACAGAACATCCTGCCCCCTCAAAGGAGAAAACTCAAGAAAAAACTCCTTCACAACAAATGGAGGCACTGCAAATACCAGTTTTACAAACTGCGGCAAATGAGGAAAGAGGTAAGAAATGGGACAGGGAAGAGACCACACCTCCAAGTGGATCAGAACAGCAACCTGAAGCCAAGAGGCAGAGAATTGATCCTCAAGTTGAGGAAGAAACTAATGAAGAAACCATAGAAAGCCTGAGAAAGGAGAGAGAATCCAGCCAGCAAACAGCTACCAGCTCATTCCAGCAGGAGCTAGGGAGGTAGCATAGTACAGAGGTGTCTTCCTCAGGATAGCAAAGCAAACAACCATCTAGCATCAAAGGAACTTTCAAGGAAATCAAGGCTCAGAATGAACTATTGAGAATACAGCTGTATGATCAATTCCTGAAAACAACACCCTCAAAACAACAAAGATTGATGGCAGCTTACGACATCAAAGAGGAAAAAATGATTCTAACTCATTTTAAACCTACAGTTCCACAGCCCAAAGCAACTGCAGACTACATAAGGACAAATCTGGAAGTCCTCTCGAAGGACATACATCCAATGGATCAAATATAACTACATAAGCAAACAGGGGAAATGGTCTATGCCACTCTAGCAGACAAGGCCATGCTGGCACATCAGCTGAAAGAATCATTAAAGAACACAAATACTCAGCTAGATTTGGAGAGAATGTCCTCCTCAGCCAAAGACAACAGAATAAAAACATTGGAGGACATTATTGTAGACCTAGGGCATGATCCTAAGGATCCCAAGGGCATCAGGGCCCTTATGAAGAAAAAGGAGGATGATATTGCTGCACTCAGAAAACAAGCAAAGCTGCCTACAACTATCCACCCTCAAACTGCAGAGCTTGTGAAAGAAAAAGAAATTGATGTTACCATGGATATACTCATGAGGATGAACCAAAGAATATTAAAGATGGAGGAAGAATTGGAGAGATCATTGCAAGGCAGGCAGGGAGAGTCTACCTCCCAGCTAACTCAAACAGCTCCAACTATTGTCACTGATCCTCCCACACAAGCAGCAACAATTCCTCCTGTCATTTTAGCATCCACAATAACTACATCAACTATGGATGCTACAGCAACAACAACATCACCTGAATCTAGCATGAGTATGGAAGACATTATGAAAGCAGTCAAAGAGCTAGAAATTCAGGTGATAGAGGTGAAAGAGGCCAAAGAAAAGTTAGCCAAGCTAGAAGCAAACTATGATAAGTCCAAGATGATCGTGGCTGAGAAGAAAAGGTAGATGAAAGCCTTGGACATCAAAATAAAGGCCTTAGAGGAAGAACTGGCTCTAGACAAAACTCTAGCTGAAATTAAAAAGATTTTGTGGGCCAAAATTGGCAAATCAATCAGTGACCAATGGCGATCAATTCAGGCCATACATGAGCAAATAGAGTTGATAGGCATAGCTCAATTTGAAACTCAAAGGGTTAGAGCAGCATTGGGGATTATGCCTGAACAAGCCAATAAAATGATCCATTTCATGAACACTCATACCAAAGAAGAATTGGCAGCATTAGATAGCTATAGCAGAACAAATACTATCCTGACAGCTAAAAAGGTGTTGACTTTGAGAAATTTTGTGCAGACACTGGAAAGGAAGTGTCAGGAAATGCAGGCAGAAATTAATGATTTCAAAGTAAAAATAAAAGCATTACAGACCAGAGGATTACCCAGCCTATTGACTAGTGCTGGAAAACTATTGTCCTGTGAACAATATACCCCCAGGATCAATAACTATGTTGCAAATCAGATTACAACATCTTCAAGTTCTTCACAAGAAGTAGGACCTCCTTTTGGGAAATCTCTTTATGACAAATTGGAAGACCTATTTTATATTGAGCATGAAATCAATCATCTGTTTGAGGTCCCACCCAATTTCTATAGATACACAGAGGCTGATGAAATACTCATAAAGATAAGAAGACATTAGCTACCCCCAGATGATTGGTGGCAAGCAATGCTGGAAATTTTTCCCAGGTAATTTTGGTCTTTTCCTCTTTTTCCAGCTTCAGTTTTTTGGCCAGCTATAGGTCAACAAAGTTGAGTACGCAGATACCCAACAAAGTAGGAAGACAACACGCAGATGAAAGTCGGAGCAATGACTCAGCAAAGTAGCAGGGCAGCAAACCAAAAAAACACAAATTAAAACCACAGGCTTTAGCCGACTCAGTTGATCCCAAAAAGTCAAATTTGTCTGACAAATGGACAGCTAGCGCACCAACAATTAGTGCAACATTTATTTCCTCCATCTACTTCCTTGAACAGTTGGTGATGTAATTTATTGCATGAAGACTCATCGACTAGATATTTTTGTATCTCATTTTGTATATATACCTCCCCATAGAATGTATTTGGGGTTGGTGATTTTATTTCTGAAACTGCGCTGTAACATATTAGACTGTATTAATACAAAGTGCTATTGAAGTTCATTGTGTCTGAATCATCTGAAGGTGGATTGGATGTTCTGGGACTTGCTAAAGAATTCCTGTGTCATGCTATGGACAATAAGTTATACTAAACTTTGTTTTATGTTCTCTATATTCTAAACTGTGTTTTATGTTCTCTATATTCGTAAATCCCATTTATGTTTCATGATCTTGATAACAGAGAAGAAGAATAGCATAGGATTTGTTTGAATGCACCTTATGTTCAATCTCTACTGTCAATTATGTTTTCTTAAGGATTAGTCATGAATATGAATTCTTAACTGCTCATGTTTGCACTAATTCTTCCATTTTGAATACTGTTTAGGAATTCTTAATTGCTCCTGCACATTATTCATACACTTTCCCTCTGCCGTTATAATGAAATATTCTTGATTGCCTTTCATTCCCTGACTTCATACCATCATTACCATATTTGAAAGTTGTTCCTAGCTTGCCTATCCTGCTCCGTGGTACTACCTTTTCACCAAGAAACTCTTTCAAAGATTACACTTTCAGTGACTCCATTGCCCAATGGAAAAAATAGTTATATACTTACACCCCAGCTCTGTCTGAGTTCACCATCCAACAAACTTAAAACCAAAACCTGTTCATCATAACTAGCTTAAAACACTCCAAAACAAAGCTAAATTACAAAGAGAGAGCCCTCTTTGATTGCAGGTAGGCTAGGACCTGCAACTAAAAGATTGGTTAGTGGTTACCTCGGCCGTATTCCCTACAGGAAGCAGGGAACAACCTGAGTGATAACACTTCTGAGGTTCCAGGGAGAAGGTCGACTGTGAGTTTGAGGGATGATATTTCACATTGAACCGGTAATATTGCTTCCAGACTATACACCAATTGAAAAGGTGTGAATCCGGTTGCGTTTCTTACCGATGTCCGGTATGCCCACAAGGTCGAGTACAGGATTAGGTGCCAATCCCGTATGTGGACTCCAATCATCCTTTGTAGCATGTGCTTTAGGACTTTTTTGATTGCTTCAACTTGTCTGTTAGCTTGCGGATAGTACGGAGTAGAGCTGTCGTGGGATAGTCCTAATTTGGTAGCCAATTCAACCATCATGTGATTGCGAAAATGCGATCCATGATTTGTGACTATGGCCTTTGGAACACCGAATCTGGAGACTACGTGATTGAAAAAGAAAAGGGCAACCGTTTCACCGCTGTTGTTTAACGTAGGCATCGTCTCAGGCCATTTAGTAAAATAGTCTACCGTGAATATTATGTACTCATGGCCCCCGGCCAAGGTAGGGTTACATGTCATGAAATCTATGCCCCATTTGGCGAATGGCCCAATAGCTACTACTAGTTGTAGCGGTGCAGGTGGTCTTC
>APFE030494546.1:76407-105739 GCA_000404065.3 Pinus taeda | reverse complement strand
AAATAAAATAAATAATAATAAATAAATTAGAAATGATATGTCGGCTACGTTATAAACATTAGTGATCATGGTTGATTTATACCCAGGTTGACAGACTCTTCTCTCAATAATCTTTCATTCTATTCTATTCTATCTAATTTAGTCTTGATGATGGACCCCGTTTGGGTTCGAAACGTCGACATGATGAACATGAAACTGTGGATAATTCGGATCATGCCACTGCAAAAAGCTACCACAGAAGCTTAAAATCTGAGATATATATTGTTTATTTTAAGTATCCTTTAGAAACCCTCTAGTAAAAACTTTGTATCCTTCAAAAATCTTTCAGTAAAAACTCCGATTTGCAAGAAATATAAATATTATCCTTCAGAAATTTTATTTATTGTGACTAAACTCATGTTTACTTTAGTAAATGAAAATACTATTTTTCGGAAGTTTGACTCTAGGTAAGCTCCCATTTGATGCAGTAAATGCAAATAAAGCCTCCCAAAATTAAAACAAGAAGAGGCCCTTGGATGCATCAAGCTTAGACTTTAGCAAAGAATCTAGCAATTATTGGTACTAGACCCAGTAATGGCAATTTTTATTGAGAACAAGAAGCACTCAAAACTCCAACATGTATTCTAACTTCTAAGGATATGTTAAAAAAATATCTATAGCACTAAATTTATTCAATTCTCTTTCATTATGATCGAATGTTACAAAAATTACAAAGAGTCAATATTTTGGGTGTCCCACTAGTGTAACCTTCTGCTACATTCAGCTATCATCATAGCCTTCATGCTCTGCATCTCCTGTACACCATAGACTTCAAATACATGGAGTTTAGAAGCAACTCAACCGAGGCTCTGATACCACTGTACACACCCAAATAAACTCCATAATGAAAGAGCATAAGAGTGTTGTATTAATGATAAAATTACTTATTTATACATGTGCAATCTAGGTATTGTTAGAGTCATATAGTGATAGGATTCATAATTTTGAATTGAATATGGTTAAGTATTGTAATATTGTACATACCTTTTCTTTTTGCAACCTTTTTCCATATTAAAATTAAAAAATCTAAAGCGGGCATGTCCTAAAAGAAATATGAAAGGACAAAAAGCACAAGAAAATATCAAAAAAATGTAAAAATATGAACCCCAAACGAAAAAAGATCATGAAAGTGTGCAGGTCCAAGTGCCATTACTTTTTAATTTACTGTCTAAATAATGGTTTTGTGCAACTTGTCATTAATGCCATAACCAATGATAGTCAAACTGTTTAATCTTGACTACTTCATGCTTTAAATTTCTTGTTTATAGTTAGAGAATAAATATCAGGCCAAACTGTTTAATCTTGGTAGATCAATAGATAGGTAGGGAAATAAAAGGAGCTCATCAATTTAATTTGAGCCCTTGGAAGATATAAGGCTAGAAGTAGATAATTTACTTTTCAAAAGAAAAAGGAAAGAAAGGGTTTGCTAGCTTAAATGCACCCAACAAAGTGAAGAAAATTTTTTAGGGTAAGTGAAAGGGTAATAAGAAGAAAGGTTGTAGAAATACAAGCTATTTGAGGCATAAGCACATTTTTCATGCTTAATCATGTGTTTTAGTGTGTGGGAGCATTTTTGAAAGAAAAAGGATGCTCATAAATTCATTTCATTAACTTCCCCCCATTCTATTTCACCCGTCACTACATGCTTACTAATTTTCCCTTTTACCCCTTCATTGCTTATGCAAGACCCTTTTCCTTCATTTTCACTCCCACCGCTTTTTTTCACACAATTTCCTAGCAAAATACCCTCCAAACTCATTCCCCTACCCAAGAACCCTTTTTCCCTAGTGTGAAACCCTTTCCCATGGAAAAATCACTTTCCCTTGATTAATTTTCCTAAAAATGCCAAAAAACCCAATAAAACCTCTTATCCTAACTATTATTCCCCCCTCTTATTTATAAAATTAAACCTCTGCCAAACCCATCTAACCGTGCAAATTCACTTTTTGCGTTATAATCCTTTTAACCCACCCCCTCGGTGTGGTTAAATAAACTCGTTCGTGCCATAACCCCAGTTCTATTCCATAAACTCGTGCATTTTATTTAACCCACATTATGTTAAATCCCAACTTATCCATTAAATAATTACAAAACCCTTGTAACTAAATCCCTCGGCCCCGCTAATATCTGCCCCCATTTCCTACCGCACAACTCTGCCACGCGATGGCCATTGGACCTTGCACCTCTAGATCCTACAACCCTCTCCCATATTACGCCCATTCATCTCCTAACATTTACCAGCCCTAGAGCATGCGATATGGGCGATATTGCTTGGGCCCCCTTGGGTTACGTGGTGTAACCACGTTAAGTCGCGTGCTCTCAGGAAAAAAAACCACCCATCGCTCAAAAGTGGTGTGATGGCCCCCGAAACCACCTCCCTGCTGAAAGAAAAAACTGCTCACTGTTCACTAATTTAATCTCATGCCAATTTGTAACCATTCCCATTTAAAAGCCTAGAGATCCCTATTTTCGCCCTTTTCACTTGTTTTCTTGATGAAAGAGTTTTAAGATTTCCTGCACCCCCCGAGCCTCTGCAACCAGTTTTGACCACCAATTGCATCTTGAACACGCTCCAGAAGCCAGTTCGGCCCTCCAGTATGCGACTGAAGCCACAAAACCCTCTGCAACTGCTATTAAAACCAATTTGTAGTCTAGACATCAAACTCGAGGTATTTGACAAAAAAATACAGACAACCCTCTCAAATTCAAAAGTATACAGTAAATTCAAACATTAGAGTAATTTAATTTAATAAATTTCCCTTGAATTGAGAGTAATTCCCCCCAAGTACCAAAGCCGCTATCCTGCAAATTGCCATTACGCTATCCCTGTACCAAAGTTGTAAATACTTCATTTCCATAAGATGTATAAGCCCAATTTCCACATTTTATCACAAATATGGCTGTCCAGACCTCCCTGGATGTCAGACCGGTCTCAAACCCTCACTAGACATTAACCATTTGGGCCTAGCAGACATGGATTTCCAGATTAAAGACACCTCTACTCCAGGCCACCTTTTGAAAATCAACTATTGGAGTAAGGATAGGTTCCTAAACCATGCTAATGACATCAACCTTTGGGAATCCAATTTGCCTAGGTATATATTTCTAGAAGTTTACCCATTCCTAGACATTGTATATTTTTGTCATGCCTATTATACTCCAAGCCAAAGGGCTATTGTGGCACCAAACCATGAGTTATTATTCACCATTACTCCTGAACCCATCAACCAGATGCTGCAAATCCAGCCTAGTCTTAACCTGACCACTTTGTCCATTGGAAACCTATTAGACCTGTACATCACACTAGACCCAGTCAAAATCAAACAAATTTTCCAGAATTTCTTCATTGAGGAATGCCATACTCCTACAGAAATTCCACCTTATGCTGCCACTATTTTTTCAAAGGCTAGCAGACGTATAATCACCATGCTCTCATGCATCCTAGGATACACATCAGATGAGCATGTGGATGAGGTCATCATGGCCTCCCTGTCCATTTTCAGTCCAGGCAAGCCTCCTGTTGTCCTGTTTTATTATGCCCAATTCATTGCAGACAGAATGCATGAACAATTCACTAGACTACCCACTGAAAGAGTTTTCAAATACTCTTCAGTGTTGTTTCATATGTTCTTGTATTACCAGACAGATAAGTTCCTTTTGAGCATACATAAGCTGGATACCAAGGGATAGGAGAGATCAGTCATCTATACACAAGTTTTCCATAGCATTCGGCTACAAAAGCTTCATAGACTCCTTTGTATACCATGTGATGAACATGCTGACTTCTAAGACTCAGCCTAAAATCACCACAAAGATCAAGAGAGTACTACAATTGGCCAAGAACAACAAAGTGGGAGATTTGTACTTGTACGAAAATCACACTGAGATCAGAATTTATGGTTGTGATCTAGCCCCCTATAAGTTTCCCAAATACCTCCCTATGAGGATATTTGCTCTTGAATACTATAGACAAATCATTAGCACTAATGAGGTCCACTTCCTAGCTTACAGGATGAAAATCTAGTTCAAAGTGAAAAACCAATGGGCCGATTCATTTGCAACAACAGAGAGGCTAGACCCGAGGCCGATAGGTTGCTTCAACAAATAAAATTCAAAAACAGTTTCATGTGGCACTATGACCCTGATGGGGTCATAAACAAGCTCAGACTTAAGGTCAAAGTGTAAAAATACATCGACCACCCAAGGCCTGACATTGAACAATTTGCTAACCAGGATGAGTGGGTGGATAACACCTTGATTGATGTGGACACCACTATTGTGAATGTAGAGAACACAATCACTGATTTGGAAAGACAATTTGAACACAACTCTTTCTTGCAGGTTCCGAAACAAGGGGAGCCAATGAAAATTCCTCTTGTCATACAAACCCCAGTCAATGAAGAGAAGAATCCTAAGAGGAATAGGGAGGAGGCCTCTAGCTTTTCCATGGAGATTACTGATGAGCTGTTTGAGCCAAGGAAAAGGCCCAAGTTGAATCCTGTCTCTGAATAGGAGGAAATCATTGCATTAGAGGAAGCAACTACATCAGAGGAAACACAACAACCATCAACCTCCAACACATAGATGATTGATAGACAACATAGTATGGAGATGCATTCCTATGTGAGGTCAGCTGACAAGGAAAAGGATATCAAAGACAAATTTAAAGAGGTAAATATGAGGAATGAAAAATTGAAAGTAGAAACATATGCCAGGTACCTCAATTTTACACCACCAAACCAAAGCAGACTGATGTCAGCCTTTGACATCAAAGAAGGAAAAATGCAGGTCACATTATTGCAGCCCATTGTACAGCAACCAAAGACCTCAGTAGACTACAAGAAGACAAATTTTTATGTGTTGGCAAGGGATGTTCATCCCATTCATCAGATAGAGTTTCACAACAAGGCTCGAGAAATGGTCTACTCCACCCTCACAAAAAAGGCCATGGCTGCTGATAAGATGCAGGATTCATTGGATAATGTAATAGCCCAATAGAAATTGGAGAAGGCCTCTTCACAGGCTAAAGACAATAGGATAGAGTCCTTGGATGACTTGGCTATTGAACTGAGCCATGACCCAAGTGATTTTAAGGCCATAGATGAACTAATCAAAAAGAAGAATGAGGACATAGAAGCCCTTAAGAAACAACTCAAGTTGCCACATTTGCAACACCCACAGACAAAAGAAGTCCTAGAAAGCCATACCAATCATGAGGAAATGATGGACTTGGTGCTGCAACTAAATGACCAGTTAAAGGAGATGGAGAGGGAGTTGGATAGCTTGATTCAGCTCAGACAAGCTATTATTGATAATGCTCTTGTAACTATCATTCCAACAGTGACCATAGTTGTACCTTCTACTTTGGCAGCAACATTAGCTCTCACTTCTCCAATGGCCACTGCACTAGTGACATCTGCACCGACTACATCAGCGACAGGATCAACAGTAACAACCTCCACAAGTGATGAAGCAAACAAGTTGGTCAAAGTAATGGAAGAAATGTCCATTCAGACCAATGAGATGAACAAACTTAAGGAGAAAGTCAACAGCCTGGAGACAGATTACATACTTTCCCAAATCATGCACAAAGAAGAACAACAAAAGGCTACAAGGATGAATGAAATAATAAAAAACCTAGAGATAGATTATAGACTTTCCTAGATCATGTATAAAGAAGAAAAACAAAAGGCTACAAGGATGAATGAAATAATAAAAAGCTTGGATAAAGAATTTACACTGAATGAACCTATAGGTAAGGTTAACGAGCAACTGTGGGCCAACATAATTGACTCTGTCAATGATATTTGGCCATCCATCCAGGTTATTTTTGAACAAATAGATTTGATAAAGTAGGCCACAAAATCCATTCAAGGAGTTAAGGAAGAACTTCGAGATATGCTATAGGAAGCTTCAAGAATCATCCACTTCCTCAACCCCAAGAATACATATGAGTTGTAAGAAGTGGAGATACCTAACAGGACATGTACAATTTTGGAAGTCAGAAAATTCCCCACTAAGAGGAATTTGATGTTGAATTGGGAGGATAAGTGTCAAACCATGCACCTAGCCATTGACAGGATCATGGTTAAGTTTTAACTCTTGAAGGAAAAGGGATTTCCTAATCCGTTAGTAGTAAATGATAAGTTAATGATACATGAGGATTATAATAAGAAGATTATGTGGCTAGAGAATAGGCAATCACTTCATCCATGAAGGCCTTGCCAATAGGAAAAGTGTTGTCTTGTTTTACCTCTAGCATGAGGTAAAACACCTTTTATTAGTAGGCCAGCTTTTGCTAAGTATATAGAGGAAGATGAAATATATAGAAAGATGATCAATATCCAATTACCAGTTGAGGAAAGCTGGGAAAAACTCAATGATTTACTGTAGTAAATACATAGTAAATTATAAATATACAGTAAAAAGTAAATGAACACTGTAAAAGTATAATGATAGGTCAGCAAGTTTAAATTGTATTAGATGAAAGTGTATCAGATGAAAGGTTAAACTAAAACAAAACATCCAACGTGAAGACCGAACAACCAAGCAACATAAAGGGAAAAATATCAAAGAGAAAGCCAACAAAACCTAAATAACATGGATTGCAAGTAGCAGTTCAATAACTGTCTCTATCTTCATGCATGAAGATATTTCTTTTTCCTTTATTAGTTCTCAATGCAGTTTAAGATATCTTGTAATTCCTTTTGTATAAATACTTCATGATTTGACGTATTAGGGTCGATTATTTTACATTTGTAGAGTTATTTTCATCTTAAAACCTAAGGGTGATTGTACCATTTTCAAGTCAATAGATTGGAACAAGTAATAAAAGCATTTCGCTATAGGATTCATGAGATGAGCCATTTGTAGTGAAGTGTCCTCTTTGTTTGATTTTGTTACCTTCTTATGTGTTTCATAATCTTAAATGTGTTCTAAATTTGAATGAATTAACTAGAGATATCACTCAGAATTTGTTTTCTAAATTTGAATGAATTAACTGGAGTTATAACTCAGAATTTGTTTAAGTACACTCTATATTGCACACTTAGACATTTACATGTTTTTCTATGATACCCAGTTTTGAGAACCCTTAATTGCTCTCCCATCCCAGTTGACTTCTTTCATTCCTTCCAGAGTCCAGCCTAGGGAGCCATTAATTTCTCCCTATATCTAATTTGAAACCATTTCACCATTTAGCCTTTGAGATCTACAGTAACTCATCTATCTTTCCCTGTAGACACTATTTTTAGAACTTAATCTAGTCTTTTTTTTTCTAACATTCAACCCCATAGCCAAATGGTAAAAGCAAACCTTCTGTTCATCTAAATAAAGTGATCTCACCACCCAATTTCAAACCAAAACCCAAGTGAAAACAATAACTAGCCTAAAATCATCTAACCTAAAACAAAGTTAAATTATAAAGAGAGAGCTCTCTCTAAGCATTAAGAAGGCTAGGTCCTAATCTCCAAAAGTGGCTTGTTGTTACCTTTTACTTTTCTTTCTTCATTAACATCAAAAGAAATATTAGAGTGATTACATTTCTTGTGACCATACTCGGGACTTTGATCCTCAGTCTTATAAAACTTTAAGGAAACACTAAATTTAATCTTAAGCCCCTTCACGTCATTTTTCAAAATTTATTCTTCAAAAAATTCATAAAAATAGTTAAAAAGTTAAAATTCTCACTCCCAATAAGATTCACTATACCAGGGAAAACCCAGATCCAAACCCTGCAACTATAGTTGATGGCCCAGAGAGAATTCTAAGAAAACCCAAAACAACAGAAACTCAAGCACGTAGTACCCAGTTAGTTAGAGCCAATTCACTGCCTGAGGAGTTGTTAACTTTAGAGTAAATCCATTTTGATTTGTGATTTGACCTCTCATTATTTAGAAGTAAATCTGCAAATGCAATCCATGAAACATTCTTAGACCCTGAGTTTGTTCAACTCATTGAATCAAAAAGGATTATTCATTCAGATTTAGATAAATTTATCGTCGAGACTTTTGAGAAGATAGAAGCTTGGGCCTCTAAATTGATAAGTAATATAGGTGATTCTTACCTTCAACAATCTATTGAAATAACATTCCTTACTACTACTACCCTTGAAGTTTCTTCACAAACTTCACTCACTATAAATACCCCTTCTTTTACCACAACCTCGCCAATAGTATCCACAGTCGAGTCACCTAAACTAGTTATTAATGAACCATCGTCATCATCATCTAGTTTACCTCCATCTAGTTCAGGTCCTTCCTCAAGCAACACAACTTTACCCCCTAGTCAAGGCAGAATCACAGCGATGGCAAACCAATATGCACCACTAGTTTTACCTACACAACTCCATGCCATGCCCGCAGATTATCAGAGTAAAATCTTCATGTTTGATGCTACTGGTTAGTACACTACCCAACAGCATGTAAACAAGATGTCTATATTTTTTGAGTTGCATGAGATAAATGAAGTAGATGTCCAAATGAGTTTGTTTTCCCAAGCTTTAACTGGCGATGTCAAGAAATGGTTTAAAGCCATTCCTGCCAATCATATTTCAGACTTAGCTAATTTTCATAGATTATTCATTAATAGATGGGAGAGGAAGAAAAACCCATTGCAAATACTTTCTGAATATGAAAACATTAGGAGATCTCCTAATGAGTTAGTTCATGACTATTTCACTAGGATCAATAGTATCTACAATGCAATTCCAGCCAATATTAAGCCTCCACCTAACCTAGCATTAATTAAATTCCTTGATGGTTTTGACACTGACATGTCATACCAATTAAGGGAAAGAAACCTTGAAACACTAGAACAAATGCAAAGCAATATTGTTAGTGTAGAGGCCAACCTATTAGCCAAGAAAGCCTGTATGAGAAATGAAAATAAAGTTGTATTTAAAGAGGAAAAATCCACTTTAGATGGAAAGGTAGATAATTTAGCTAATATTTTAGAGAGAATAATGGAGAGATTAGAAAACATGGACAGGAAAAATCAATGGGATAATCAGGAACCACCCCCAATAAGAAACCCCAACTTTAGGAAGAATCCTAATGCTAGAAAAAATGTTGCACTAGATCAACAGATTAGGCCCCCCTTGCAAGAGAACTATGTTGAGGATTCACAGAACCAAGAAGGAGAGGATGATACACAAATAAAATTACTAGAAACCAAAGATGAAGACACTATTTTTCTTACTCAAGAAAAACAAGAGTTATATATGCCACAATAGTTGTAGTTAGAATCTGGTGAATCCTTTGATTTTAAACATGGATATGAGTCAGCTATATATGAGGTACACAAACAATATATCTTCAGAAGTAAAAAAAACAATGATACTCCCATTAAAAGATCCATCCAGACCTAGACTAAGAAAATAAAAGAAGCTCTAGCTTCCAAGGTGTTACAAATCCTCCCTAGGGGAACACCGGAGACTTCTACCCCTAAAATTGTAGATATAACCTCCACTGAAACTCAAACAGAGTCAAGTACTTAAAACAATCAAAATAAGAGAAATCAAGGAAAAACAATATAAAAATAGACTGAAATGCCTAGTACTGAGAAACAAGATAAGAACACACAAACTGCACATGTTAAGCAAGATCTAAATCAAACAAACAAAGATCAACTCCCTTTCAAAATAAAAAATGAAATAGCGAAATTAAAGATATCAGTTCCCTTCACTGAACTAGTAAAGAAGGAATCCTATAGGTCACAAATAACTGAAACTTTAAACATAGGAGACAGGGAGGATGTTGTTAACTTGAATGACGATCTACCTGAATTATTGTTTGGCCTTGAGGCCAATGGTATTCATCAGCAAGGGGGAGTTCCTATTTTCTACATTATCCTAAACATTCATGACAAAATATTGCATAATGCTATGTTGGACTTAGGGGCATCCCATAATTTGATGCCAAAGGCAATCATGGAGAGACTGAACCTAGACATTACTAGACCATATAAGGATTTGTTTCCTTTTGACTCTAGGTAGGTTAAATGCCTTAGTTTGATCAAGGAATTATGTGTAACTCTTGTCGAGTGTCCTACAAAGAGTATTCTAATGGAAATAGTAGTTGCATACATTCCACCGAAATGTGGAATGTTGCTATCTTGCTCATGGGGAGAAAAACTGCAGGGATCCTTGTAGTTAGATATGTCTTATGCCACCATATCTGTTTTTGGCCAACCAAGAAAAATATATAGAGAGAGCTTGATGAAATACATGGTGAGTAGTCATGAAAAAGAAAAAAAATTTCCCATATAATCCATGCATTCAGATATGGACTCTTTTATCTTGTACAATGAAAAACATGACAATAAGGAAATCACAGCTCAAGACATTAAATACAGAATAGCTGACAGTGATAACATTTTTCATGAGTCCATATGGCATGTAGACTTTGATGGGTTTGTCAATAGGTTAGGGACTGGTGCAGGAGTGTGGATCCGGAATATGGAGAATAATCATGCTAAGGGACATGCTTTCATATTGAACTTCAAGTGTACCAATAACATGACTGAATATGAAGCCCTAATTCTAGGGTTACAATTGGTTAGGAAACTTGGAGCCAAAACGGTTTCCATCATGGGAGACTCAGAGCTGATTATTAAATAGATTAATGGTGAATATTCTGTAAACAATCCGAGACATTTTCAGTATAGGGAAATTATCTCGGACTTGATGAAAGACCTCCTAGAAACAAACTTTGCTGCCATTCCTAGAAAGCAAAACATCCAGGCCCACAGTCTGTCCACTTTTTCTAGTACCTGTAAATTTCCTTTTTAACCCAACCATCAGCACATTGCAGAATTCAGACATAGGCCTCTATACCAAACAACTTGAAGTATTGGTAGATTTTCTCCCAGGATTCTCATATTTAAAATTTCAAGAACAATGAAACTGAGTTTCAGAATTGTAAGATAGATACAGACTGTACAGTAGAAAACAATATAGAAATTAACATAGATGTAAATATTTTAGATATAGCCAAACCAACTAAATTTACTAGAGTAGAAATAGATGGTTTAGAGAGTGTAGATATTGAAGAGATAATGAATGGTGGTCTCGAAATTCTTAATCTGAAAAATATTTTTTTCCAAAGGGATTGTCCCTTTAGAATATTTGTTTGACTCTAAAGATGCGGTTATGAAACCAAAAATGGAACCCTTGAGAGCTGACATAGAATTGGTTAGCATAAGAACCGAGGATAAACTAAAACTCATTAAAATATCAAGAGCCTTAACTCCAGAGGAAAAGGTTAAATACATCAATGTGTTTAAAGAGTTCCAGGATGTATTTGCTTGGAGTTATGAAGACTTAAAATATTATGACACCATCATAATCTAACACAAAATAACTCTAAAAGAAGATCATAAACCTTTCAAACAGAGACTTAGGAGAATAAACCAATTTCTTATGCCCTCTATTGAGAAATAAGTTAAAAGAATGTTTGATGCCCAAATTATAGCCCCCATTAGATACTCAGATTGGATTTCAAACTTAATCACTACTAGGAAAAAGACAAGTGAAATTAGACTTTCTGTAGATCTTAGAAATTTAAACAAGGTCTCACTAAAAGATAACTATCCACTATGAAAAATGGACCATATACTGCAGAGGGTAGTGGGCTCATCCAGGATTTCACTATTAGATGGATTCTCTAGGTATAACGAGATCTTAGTTCAACTAGAGGACCAAGCCAAAACTGTATTTACTACTCCTTGGGGTACCTTCATGTATTTGAAGATGCCTTTTGGATTAATCAATGGAAGTGCCACATTTCAAAAAGCTATGGATATTGATTTTTCTAGGAGATCCATGACTTCCTAGTAGTATACCAAGATGATGTCACAGTCTTCTCTAAATCCGACAATGAACACCTAGACCACCTGAGAAGAGTATTTATAAAATGTAGAAAATTTGGGATTTCTTTAAATCCCAAAAAGACACTCTTTGGTATGGAAGAGGGAAAATTCTTGTGACATATCATATCTAAAGATGGGATTAGAATAGAGCCCATTTTGACCATTACCCATCGTAGAAACATTAGAGAGTTACAATCATTTCTATGAAAGATAAAATTCCTTCGGAGATTCATTTCAAATCCAACAGAACTGATTATAGAATTAAATAACATGCTAAGAAAGGACTCAGAACTTAAATGCACAGTGGAGACCAAACAATCGTTTGAAGCCATCAAGGAAGCCTTAACCAAAACCCTAGTCCTGATAAGTGCTGATTTTAACAAGGATTTTATAATTTTTTCTTTCGCTTCAGAACACACCATTGCAGCAGTCTTGCTGCAAAAAAACAACCAAGGATATGAACAACCAATTATATTTTTTAGTAAATCCTTAAGAGATGCCACACTCAAATACAATATTATGGAAAAACAAGCATTAGCTTTAGAAATGGCTATCAAAGACTTTAGAGTATACATTCGGTATTCTCACATTATTGCTTATGTTCCAAATATTGTATTTAAGAACATTTTGACACAAAATGGGCCTGAAAGGAAAAGAGGCAAACGGATTGTCAAAATATTGGAATATGACATAGAGATAAAGCCAAATAAGCTTATCAAAGGCTAAGGTTTAGCCAAACTCATGGTTGAATCGAACTATCAGGCCCTTGATATAAACTTCATTATTGCCCTTGATGATCAGAAAGAGATGGAAACTCCACTGATCAGTGAACCTTTTATTGATTCACCCTAGTATGCGGATATTATATTTGTATTACAAAATTTACAAGATCCTCTTGGTTTAACAAGAATTAAAGCTATATTTTTAAAGATGAATTCATTAAAGTATTGTATCATAGATAATGCATTGTTTTTGAAAGACAACAGTGGTATTATTTTAAATTGTTTACTCAAAAATTAAGCTAATAAAATCATGCAATAGTTTCATGCAGGGGATTATGGAGGACACTTGCACTGGAAGACTACTACTAACAAAACACTAACGGTTGGTTTCTACTAGCCCACTTTGTTTGCAGAGGTTAAGAAACATGTGACCTCCTGTAAAAAATGCCAGATATTTCAGGGAAAGAGAAAACTCTTACCCTTGCCTCTTAAACCAATTTCCACAAAAATTCCATTTCAACAATGGGGGTGAGACTTCATTGGAGAAATACACCCAGCCTTCGCAGCTCAACGCAAATGGATTCTGACAGCTACTGACTATTTTATCAAATGGATAGAAGCAATACCTTCTAGACAAGCCATAGACACTGTCATAATCTCATTTCTAGAGAATAATATCCTGTCAAGATTTCAATGTCCCCAGAAGCTCATTACCGATAATGCAACCACCTTTAAATCTAAGAGAATGATAAACTTCTGTAACAAATACCACATCATCCTTGGCCACTCCATAGCCTATTACCATCAAGGTAATGGACTTGTAGAATCATCTAATAAAAGCTTGGTCAAAATCATTAAGAAATTGTTGGAGGATAACAAAATGACATGGAACAAGAAGTTAGTCAATGTCTTATGGGTAGACATACGAACTACCAAGAAGTCCATTGGAACATCACCTTATCAGCTAGTATAGGGATGGATGTAATTTTTCCATCATATTTGGGAGTGTCAGTGATGAAGATAATCTAAGAATTACAGGTAGAATCGAACAATATTTAGAGAAGAATGAATCAGACCATACACCTGTGGCAGACCAGAGAAGAAGTATATGTCAAATCACAGGTAATCCAGGACAAAATCAAGAAGGTTTTTGATAAAAAGACTAAAGCATATGATTTTTACATAGGAGATAAAGTCCCTAAGTGGGATTCAAGGAGAGAAGACAAAGGCAAGCATGGAAAATTTGATTTTTTTTGGCAAGGGCCTTTTTTCATTTATGGCTACAGGGGTAACAATGCCTTTTTCTTGAGAGAGATAGATGGATCAGATCTAGTAGGAGGACCTATTAATGGTAGAATTTTGAAGCATTATTTTTCCACTAACTCACAATAGTTCAGTTTACTTTGCATCATTGTACATAACATTGCAGTGTAGAATGGATTGGATGGTATTCCTTTGATGTTGAAGCCCAGGGAGAAGGCCTTGAGCTTTGAAGGATTCATCATCATAAATATTAATAAAGAAGAACCATAGAAGGACAATTCACAAGGTAACCACAATCACAATTCAAAGGCTACTGATCCTTAGAGTTCTTGACATTTCACCAGCAAATGCCATCCCCATGTGGAGCCACTGCCAAAGTTCTATAGTGATAGGATTCATAATTTTGAATTGACTATGGTTAAGTCTTGTAATATTATACATACCTTTGCTTTCTGCAAATGTTTTCCATATTAAAATTAAAAAATGTAAAGAGGGTATGTCCTAAAAGAAACATGAAAGGACAAAAAGAATAAGAAATGATAAAAAAAACTGAAAAAAATATGAACCCCAAACAAAAAAAGATCATGAAAGTGTGCAAGTCCAACTGCCACTACTTTTTACTTTACTCTCTAAATAATGGTTGTGTGCAACTTGTCATTAATGCCATAACCCATGATAGTCAAACTATTTAATACTGATTACTTCATGCTTTAAATTTCTTGTTTATAGTTAAAGAATAAAGATTTTGCCAAACAGTTTAATCTTGGCAGATCAGTAGATAGGTAGAGAAATAAAAGGAGCTCATCAGTTTAATATAAGCCCTTGGAAGATATAAGGATAGAAGTAGATAGTTTGCTTTTTAAAAGAAAAATGAAAGAAAGGGTATGCTAGCTTAAATGCACCCAACAAAGTGAAGAAACAATGTGAGGGTAAGTAAAAGGGTAAGTAGAAGAAAGGTTGCAAAAATACAAGCTATTTGAGGCATAAGCACATTTTTCATGCTTAATCATGTGTTTCAGTACACAGGAGTATCTATGAAAGAGAAATTATGCTCATCAATTCATTTGGTTGACTTTCCCCCATTCCATTTCACCTGTCACTACATACTTACTAATTTTCCCTTTTACCCCGTCATTTCTTATGCAAGCCCCTTTTCCTTCATTTTGACTCCCACCTTTTGGTTTCATACAATTCCCTAGCAAAATACCCTACAAAATCATTTGCCTACCCAAGAACCCTTCATCCCTAGTATGAAACCCTTTCCCATGCAAAAAATCACTTTCCCTTGATTAATTTTCCTAAAAACCGCAAAAAACCAACTAAAACCTCTTATCCTAACTATTATTGTCCCCTCCACTTTATAAAGTTAAACCTCTGCCAAACCCATCTAACCCCGCAAATTCACTTTTCCCATTATAATTCTTTTAACCCACAGCCTTGGTGCGGTTAAATAAACACCTCCACACCATAACCCTAGTTCTATTCCATAAACCTGTGCATTTTACTTAACCCAGATTATGTTAGATCACGACATATCGATTGAATAATTACAAAAAAATTGTAATTAAATCCCTAGGCCCTGCTAATATCCCCACCCATTTCTCGTCATGCAACTTCACCATATGATGGTCGTTGGATCTTTCACCCTCAAATCCTATGGGCCTCGCCCATATCATGCCTATTCATCTCCCGACCTTTAACGACATGAGAGCATGTGATATGAGTGGTATTTCTCGGGCCCCCTTGGGTTACATGGTAGCACCGCGTGAAGTCGCATGCTCTCAGGAAAAAACCTCACATCGCTCAAGAGTGGTGTGATGGCCACTGAAACCACCTCATTGCCAAAAGTAAAAACCACTCATTGTTCACTAATTTAATCTTGCGCCAATTTCTAAGCTTTCTCGGTTAAAATCCCCTTGTTTCTGGGGAAACTAGTGTCTTTTCAATTTACTAGCCCTCTAGGATTGGTAGCTATCCTAGAAACAAACAATCAAAGCAATTTGGGATTTCCTCTATGTATGGTAGATAAAAGAGAGGCAAAGGAACCAACCTAGATCTTCCATTTGACTCCTTGCTTGATCTCCCCCCCCTGATAGTTGCAACTTATCTCCTACTTATCCCGCTTAGAGAATACCTGTAGAGACAAAGTAACAAAATGCCATCAAAGCATCTCGATCTATTATATCATAAGCATTGTAGAATCAGAAATACAATGAACATACAATGGTATTCATAAATAACAACATTCAAAAATACACAATTGTATGGAGGAGAAATCAAAGAACTGTATTAAAATAGAAGGGAGAATTACAACCCAACCGTTTGATCCAACATCATCCTCCCAACATCAAAGCCCTCTTCACATCATGAAAAGTAAGATCACATCAACAATACAATGCTCTTTTTTAACCTCAAACTATTAGCACTTCTTTGCAAATTACAAAATTCCAGCCTTTAGATCTCTAAGATGAGGGATACATTTAGAGATGTGTGCAAGGGTGTGAGTCATCTCTGGGTTTTTGAGTACTGTCATTCCAGTTGTTGTTTTTGGTTCCACTTGGAGATTTCTTGGATCTCTTACACATCGTTGGGCGAATTCAGAGAGGCAAGTGTCATAAGAGAAGTTTCTAGAAGATTCCAGAGCATCCACTTAGTAAACTGTCTTGAACATTTGTCCATCCTAACTCATCACACCCTACAGGAGGCCTCTTTAGTATGCATCGCACCTAGCTATTGTAAGAGTTAGTATGCATTGCACCCTAATAGTGGAGCCGTCAGTATGGTCCTTTTTTGACCAATTCTGGATGGTTTTTCAAGTGGAACTTTTGTGGAATGATATAATCAGTTGACCATGATCCTTCAGGGTGTGAAACAACACTTTTATGGTTTAAAGAGCCTTCATTTATTGACATATAATATTGGGGATGAGGTGCCCAAATATGTCTATAACAGTTGCCCCCTAAAGCATGAAATCGTAGATATTTTGATGTTGGGTTAAATGTTTTATCATCAGGATCCGAGGTTTTCAAAACTGGAAGGTGACCTGTATAAGATACAATACAATACATCATCATCATAATATAATTTTCATGATCTAGTTGAGGCGGGTATTTCCATGCTCAACTTTATAAATCCATTTCCGTGTACATAGGAAAAATAATCATTTGCAGTTGCAGACTGGTGATTCTTTATATGTAGAGTCATCATCCCTGGCTCGGATGTCTATCTCTGCAAATTTTGTGTACATTCAATGTATTTATGTCGCTGAATATATCACAACCCATATGGATGAAACTAGATCTGGGGTATTCAAACTTGTTCAATCTTCACCTGATGTACAAGTCGATCCATGTGAAGAGATGTTCTGAAGTCAAACATGGAAAGACATCGCCTAATTACCAACCAATAATGTGAGTTGTTAATAGATGCAAGAGGAATCACCGATAATGATGATGACCCTCAAGGTACTACAGTACAATTCACGTAATGTGAATATATGATCCAATGTTGAACACCACGCAAAGTCTTTCAGTCGAAGGCCATTGATGTCAACCTCTTGCTAGAAGAAACTTGCCATTAATGCATGCAAGCTTCAAAGTACTGAAAGGGTTGTTTCTAAGTCAACTTCTTGGATAATGAGCTGATATTGACAGGAAGTGACTCATTGTAGGAGGGCCTTAATGTATCGCACATCTAGGACACAAAATGAAGAAAATGATTTTTTGGAGGTGAAAATGATCTGACGACACAAGGTTCAGGAATGGTAGTCACGAAAAATGGAGGGTGAAGGTATTGCAGTGGATGAGGCATTAAGTGGATGGTGGTTTTTCAACTAAATGACTTCTCTTGAACATATCAATGACACTAAGATGGATTGGTAGCATTAACCCCAAAAGATGGATGGTGTGATAGAGCAATGGTGAAATGACCGGTGAACGGAATAAACCAACCTGACTCAATCATGGTGATGGAATGAAAGTGTCATGTTCAAGAGTGACCTGCTACCATAAAATTCTTGAAGTTTTCTTCCCTTTTTCCCTAATCATTGCTGACCAGTACCTCTTTATTTTTGTCAAGATTGAGGAGGGTAGCATATGCTTGTTCTATAATTTTCCCTTCGGGCAAACCTCTCACTATGTTTTAGCGAGCCTAGAGATAGTGAAACTTGTTCTTGTCTAGGTGGACAAGTTTTTCGCTATTGTTTTAACAAGTTTAACAACAAGGACAACTCGGTCCTTTTCATGGTCCAAGAGTTTGAAAAGGGACAAAAAGGAAACTCTAGTAGTTTTTTTTCATAGTCTGAAAAGGGATAAAATAATACAAAAGGGATGAATTTTCGATCACTTTAGCGAGCGAGAAAGACAAACACTCGAACTATTTCATGAGATAATCCCTCAGGTTTGAAAAAGATTAAAATGTATAGGAGGGATGGCACTTCCCATTACTTTAACAAGCTGGAAAGGCTAATAGCTCGACAATATTCTCATTTTTAACGAGTTTGAAAAGAGTTTAAAGGAGATTTGTTTTTTGAGGAATGAGTGGTGTTTAGGTTAGCAACTTGTTCCGGGTAAGCTTGGAACTTCTCAAAACAAGGTGATGTGAAGAGGCTAACTAGCACGACCACTCATTGCAACTATTCCTCAAAAGGGTAAACAATCAAGTGGAAGCATATGATCGGCCAAAAGGATGGAGGTGATAGCAGGAACACAACCAAGGCTCAAAAGGCTGATAGCATGGCAATCAAAAAGGTTATTTACCAAAGGAAGGTTCATTTATTAATGAGCTTGAACCGTGGGGAACTATGCTTAGTGATAGGTTTATTTTTTAACGAGCTTGAACCATGCGATAACTATGCTAAGTGGTAGGTTTATTTTTTAATGAGATTGAACCATGTGATAACATTGCTCAGAGGTGGGTTTATTTTTTAACGAGCTT
Organism: Pinus taeda; assembly: GCA_000404065.3. Taxonomy (NCBI): domain Eukaryota; kingdom Viridiplantae; phylum Streptophyta; class Pinopsida; order Pinales; family Pinaceae; genus Pinus; species Pinus taeda. Next base: position 86,912 of record APFE030494546.1, on the reverse strand, counting down.
GAACCATACGATAACATATGCTCAGTTTTTAGTTTTCTTTTTATGTAAGCTAGAAACGACAAAAATAAAAAGCTAAAAAAGATAGAAAAACTATAAAGCTAAGGAACTACTGAGGTTAGGTAGGATGGTTTCGTCCGTGGAGCAGACAAAGCACTTCCTTTGTTTTGTCCACCAAATAGACAAAGGTGAATGGTGTGAGATAACGCTTCAAATCACCTAACCTAAGAAGTTAAAGAGCTAAAAAAAATAAAAAGCTAAACAACTAAATAGCTAAAAAAAATGAAATTGGTCGTTTTTAGCTTGCATAAAAGGGTTTGCATGCCCCTAAGCATCAAGAAAAGGAGAGTCTCCAGTAACCATATGGAAATCACTGTGACTAAGTAGGATTGTTTTTGTTAGCAGTTAGACAAAATACTTCCTTGTCTTTGTCCATCAAAATAGACAAAGGTGAATGGTGTGAGATAACACTTCCAATCACATAGCTTACAAGGAAACCTATCTTTTCAGCTGGGTTGGTTCGCCAAAGCAGACAAGGGTGCATGCTCCCTAAGCTTCGTTACATTCACCAGACTACTCGTGGTAATTAGGTGGATGGAATGAAGGTTGAAGAGACATTCTCAATGCAAAAGGACCATTTAGGCATGATGTTTGACTTGAAGCTGTGCTTGAACTCGGAAATGAAAGCTAGTGAACAATGACAATTTTGCCTTCATGTGGGAAAAAAATCACTTGAAAGAGTATTGAGACAATAGCTTCCATGTTGTAAACATAGTCACACTGAAGGAGTATATTGTAATCTAACGGTCTTTGGACTACCATCGCGTTCAAGTGAATGGTTTTCCTTCTCAAAGTAATCGATAACTTAGGAAGGACCCCTAATGGTCGACTGATTCCTTTGTTAAATCCTGAAAATTTTTGAGTAACAGGCATAAGGGATGGTGAATCAAGTGCTTTCCAGGCAGTTGAGGAAAGGATACTCACTAATGCCCCTTCATCTATGATAGTGCCAAACACGATCATTTTCTAAACTTGTACTATGACCCGGAAAGGCATGTAAGATGGAAGGCGAGATCTTGCTAGGCAATTCGAATCAAAGGAAGTGACTAGACTACTTGGATGGGGTACCAAATAAACGATTGAAATAACCACTTGAGTAGCGGGAACTAGGGGATTCCCTTCTTGTTGTGAAGGAATAAGTGGATTGCCCCCAAGTTCGTCGAACTCTGAAGTAACAAAAATAATTTGAACAATATCGTTCTCACTCTCTTTGGGAATGGTGTCACCTAAAGGTGGATCTTCTGAAGGTAAAACTGGGTCGACTTCCATCTTGACCTGTTGACTTTGGTCCAGTATGCACTCAGAAGATTCACTTTCAGCGATATGTGCTTTGACCGACGGTTGAGTTAAGTCAGTCAGATTTTCAACTAGTAATGGACTTGGGGAGAGTTTCCTATATCCATGTGGAAGTCACTGTAGTGCAGTAGGATGGTTATGTAAGACTCTTTTCGCTTCATCTAAGAAGGGACAACGAGGAAGGGTATGGTCCCCTTCACATAAGCTACATGGTATTTTGACTCTTCCTTTCTATCCACTATTACTAGTTGATGGTGTGCTATCAACATGATCACCAGAGGTTGATGACACCTGTTGGTGTGAATGGGGGGACCATTCTCTCAAGATCCATGGAATGCATGGACATTCTTGATGAAAATGGTCTCCTTTTCAAATTATGCATGGATGTCTAGGTTTGGAAAGTTCAATGTGTGGATTTTCATCAGATGTTGCATGGTTGCCCCCTTACTTAACTGACTTCTTCTTCTTATCCTTCCCTTTCTTCTTCTTCTTCTCAATCATCCACTTACTAGCATCGCTACTTTTACCAAGCAAAGAGGAAGGAGGGGAAGGAGAAACAAACAAAGAAGAAGGCGAAGGGTCAACTTCACTATTAACTATTTGCTAATTCGATTGCTGAGGAATCATGGTATTTTGAACGAACGAGGTTGAGAATAGCCATCCTGGCAGGTCAATTGTGATTCTTGGAAGGGACAATGTAACCATATACGGAGCACCAATATTTCACCAAGAAGAAAATGAACTAGGATTCCCCTCAAAAGGGATTCCTTGATTGGTGGACTCCATTATCTCAACCTAAGATCAACGAAGGAACATGGATATTATTCTGAATTTAATAAATTTTAATGACGGCTTGAAACAACTTTGCTTTTTCATTTTTTAAGAGTTGAGAAAAAGCTAAAGATGACTCTGGTCCCCTTCAATTTTAAATGAGCCTGAAGTGACAAGTGCTCAGATGGACCTTTTCTTTTAAGGAGTTGAAAAGGAATGAAAGTGACTACTCTAGAAATCTAGACAGAGTGATTGCCAAACCAATTGCAAAACTGCAATATACACCTTGGTGATAAATTAAAGAGAAATTACCAAGGACTTATGTACGATAGTCAATCTTCACGAATGTTGTGTTCAGTGCATTGCGATTGATAGGGTGGAAAACACGGATTCCTATGGATAAAGGATGTAAGCCCATTATGGTCTCCCAATATATACTCGACGGTACGGGGAGCACAAATCTGTGCTAGTACTTGTCGTATCAAAGAAGAGGAATCACCCCTCCTTCAATGAAAACGATAGTTATTAGATTTTACGACGCCAGAACATGTCTCTAGCCTAGACCTCTTGGTGTGTTGCGTTAGGTTCCAAAGCGTTGTTAGGTTCATTAAGATTTATTTTAGAGTTGATCTTGTTTAAAAGTTTGTCTTTCAATGGTTCACCACGTAATGTAGATGTAAATTTTTAAAAAATGCAATCTACAATGATAAGCAATCGTTGTTTATTTTGATCAATGAAAATCCTAGCTACTAGGGAAAGAAATTACGATTCTTTCAGACAAAGAGCAAAGAGCACACTCTAAATGCACTTTCCTAAATAATTTTTTTCACACAAGCTAAATGCAAATGCAAATGCATGTATTTGTTTTTCATTCCCCTATTGTGAGGAATTCCAAAAAATAGAACTAAGTATAGATCTGAAACATTTCACTCAAAGTGACATTTCGACAATTTATTTTCAAAATGGAAAGGAAAACTAAACGACACTTTTCAATTTTGAATAGAAAATTCTTTCGACACTTCAAATAACAACAAATCAAATCAAATGTATGAGAAAAAGTTCAATCAACTATTCGGAGAAGGAAGACTTTACGACACTTTTCTTTTTGACACAAAATGATAGTGACGACACACTTTGTACTAAAACGATAGATCGATTTAGGCAACTTTTCGGCAAAGGATTGTAAATGATGGAAAAATACATAAAAACATTTACTAATCCTAATCAATGGAGGTTGATATATGTAAATCAAGTAGGCTTCAGTAATGAGGTACTGTTCATAAGCAGCAAAACAATTAAATAAAACTAAAAACAAGGAAAAAAAAACCCAAATTCCAAGAAGGGAAATAGGCTCAGTTAGTCATCTCACCTATGCTTCACAGAAACAAGTATGAATCACACCTGCTACACTCCAAAAGTGTGATGCATACTAGTTGACAGTGATAGAGAGTGCGATGGGCTAGGGAGCGCAACTGAGGTGGATTTTGGCTCAAAGTTGCAGTTGATTTTAGTGAGTTAAGTTGAGCTATGATGGACAGTAAGAGAAAATTATAGAGGAATGATCTTGGGAGGTTACCAAGCTACCAAAAGGGCATCTAGAATGCTTGTAAGTCAAATGTTCGATTCATAAACTAAACTAGAGATTGACTGAAGCAACATTCATCTACGTTGCAATTGCAGAGAAAGAGCAGTTTGAAGGCTATCTGGCTAACTTCAGGCTTTGTCTATAGTTTATGAAGCAAACAACAACAACACACAAACATCTATTTGGTCCCCAGTGGAGTTTCCATTTTGTTTCTGGGAAAACTAGTGTCTTTTCGATCTGCTAGCCCTCTAGGATTTGAAGCTAACCTAAAAACAAACAATCAAAGCAATTTAGGATTTCCTCTATGTATGATAGATAAGAGAGAGGTAAAGGAACCAACCTGGATCTTCCATTTCACTTCTTGCTTGATCTCTCTCCCCCTCGATAGAGCTTTCAACTCCTCTCCTACTTATCTCGCTTAGAGAATACCTGTAGAGACAAAGTAACAAAACACCATCAAAGCATCTTGATCTATTATATCATAAGCATTGCCGAATCAGAAATACAATGAACATAGAATGGCATTCACAAATAACAACATTCACAAATAGACTGTTATATGGCAGAAAACTCAAAGAACTTTATTAAAATAGAAGGGAGAATTACAACCCAGCTGCCTGATCTAGCATCATCCTCCTAGCATCAAATCCCTCTTCACCTCATGAAAAGAAATATCAAATGAACAATACAATGCTCTTTTTGAACCTCAAACTATCAGCACTTCCTTGCAAAATACAAAATTCCAACCTTTAGATCTCTCAGATGGGGGATCCATTTATAGATGTGTGCAAGGGTGTGAGGCATCTCTGGGTTTTTGAGTAGTGTCATTCCAATTGTTGTTTTTTGTTCCACTTGGAGACTTATTGGATCTCTTACTCATCCCTGGGTGAATTCAGAGAGGCAAGTGTCATAAGAGAAGTTTCTAGAAGATTCCATGAGCATCCACTTAGCAAATTGTCTCAAACATTTGTCCATCCTCGCTTCTCACACCCTACAGAAGGCCTCTTTAGTATGCATCGCACTTAGCTAGTGTAGGAGTTAGTATGCATCACACCCTGACAGTGGAGCAGTCAGTATGGTCTTGTTTTGGCTAGTTCTAGATGGTTTTTCAGGTGGAACTTTTGGGGAATGATATAGTCAATTGACCATGATCCTTTAGGGTATGAAACAACACTTTCAGTGTTTAAAGAGCCCTCGTTTATCGACATATAAGATTGGGGTTGAAGTGCCCAAATATGTTTATAACACCCACAGACCCCCATTTTCACCCTTTTCACTCGTTTTCTCTGCGAATGCATCCTAATCTTTCTTGTGCCCTGTGAGCCTCTAGAACTAGTTTTGACCACCGATTGCCTCTCGAACATGCTTCGGAAGCCCAATTCATCCCTCTAGTGCGCGACTGAAGCCACAAAACCCTCTGCAGCTATCATTAAAACCAATTTGAAATCTAAACCTCAAACTGCCAGTATTTGACAACAAACCATAGACAACCCTCCCAAATTCAAATGTATACAGTAAATTCAAACATTAATGTAATTGGATTTAATAAATTTCCCTTGAATTGAGAGTATTTCCCCCCAAATACCGAAACCCCTATCCTGCAAATTTCCATTACCCTATCCTTGTACCATAGTTGTCAAGACTTCATTTCCACAAGCTGTGTAAGCCTAATTTCAACATTTTATCACAAATATGGTTGCCAGACCTCCCTGGATGCTAGGGCAGTCTAAACCCCTCACCTGGACATTGACCATTTCGCCCTAGCAAACAAGGATTTCCAAGTTAAAGATACTTCTACTCTAGGGCACCTTCTAAAAATCAACTGTTGGAGTAAGTATAGGTTACTAAACCATGCTAATGACATCAACCTTTGGGAATCCAATTTTCCCAGGTATACATTCCCAGAAGTTCACGCATTCCTAGATGTTGTACATTTTTGTCATGCCTATTATATTACAAGCCAAAGGGCTATTGTGGCACCAAACCATGAGTTATTATTCACCATTACTCCTAAATCCATCAACCAGATGTTGCAAATCTAGCCTAGTCTTACTCTCACCTTTTTGTCCATTGGAAACCTATTGGACCTGTACATCACACTAGACCTAGTCAAAATAAAAATTAATTTTTTTCCATAATTTCATCATTGAGGAACACCATACTCGTACAGACATTCCACCCTATGCTGCCACTATTTTTTTAGATACTGGAAGGTGCATAATCACCATGCTCTCATGCATCCTAGGATACACATCATGTTTGATTATGACCAGTTCATTGTAGATAGAATGCATGAACAATTCAGTAGACTACCCACTGAAAGAGTTTTCAAATACTCTTTATTGTTGTTTCATATGTTCTTGTGTTACCAGACATATATGTTCCTTTTGAGCATCTAGAAGCTAGCTACCAAGCGAAAGGAGAGATCAGTCATCTACTGGACACCCTTGGTCCACAAGTTTTCCACAACATTCACCTATAAAGACTTCATAGACTCCTTTGTATACCTTGTCATAAACATGTTGACTTCTAAGACTCAGCCTAGAATTAGCCAAGAGATCAAGATAGTATTGTAATTGGCCAAGAAAAATAAGGTGGGATATTGGTACTCGTACCAAAATTAGACTGAGATCATAATTTATGGTTGTGAGGTAGTCCCCTATAAGTTTCCCAAATACCTCCCTATGAGGCTATTTTCTCTTGAATACTTCAGACAAATTGTTAGCTTTGATGAGGTCCACTTCCTATCTTATAGGAAGAAAACAAAGTTCAGAGTGAAAAATGAAATGGGCCCATTCATTTGCAACAATAGAGAGGCTAGTCTAGAGGCCGACAGGTTGCTTCAACAAATGAAATTAAGAAACAATTCATGTCACAGTATGACCCTCATGGGGTCATAAACAAGCTCAAACTCAAGGTCAAATTGGGAGCATACATCCACCACCCAAGGCCTGACATTGAACAGTTTTCTAACCAGGATGAGTGGTTGGAGAACACCTTGACTGATATGGGAAACACTATTGTGGATGTAGAGAACACACTGATTGATTTGGAAAGACAATTTGATCACAACTCTTTCCTGTAGGTTCCAAAACAACGAGGGCCAATGAAGATTCCTCCTGTCATACAAACGCCAGCCAGCTAAGAGAAGAATCCTAAGAGGAACAGGGAGGAGGCATCTAGGTTCGCCATGGAGACTATTGACGAATTGTTTGAGCCAAGCAAAAGGTCCAAGTTGAATCTTGTCTCTAAATAGGAGGAAAACTATGCATCAGAGGAAATAGTTGACATTGAGGTAATCAAGCAGAGAAGTAAAGAAACAACTACATCAGAGGAAACACATCAGCCATCAACCTCCAACACACAGATGATGGATAGACAACAAAGTATGGAGATCTCTTCCTATGTGAGGCCAGCTAAAAAGGAAAAGGATATCAATGACAGATTTAAAGAGATAAATATTAGGAATGGAAAATTGAAAGAAGAAACATATGCCAAGAACCTCAAGCTTACACGACCAAACCAGACCATTTTGATGTCAGCCTTTGACGTCAAAGAAGGAAAAATGTAGGTCTCATTCTTGCAGTCCATTGTACAACAACCAAAGACCTCAACAGAGTGCAAGAAGACAAATTTTGAGGTGTTGGCCAGGGATGTTCATCCCATTGATTATATAGAGTTTCAGAAGAAGGCTGGATAAATGATATACTCCACCCTCACAACAAAGGTCATGGCTACTTACAAGTTACACAATTCGTTGGACATTGTAACAACTCAATGCAAATTGGAAAAGGCATCTTCATAGGCTAAAGACACCAGGATAATGTGCTTGGAGGACTTGGTTATTGGACTAGGTGATGACCCAAGTGATGTTAAGTCCACAAAGAAACTAATCAAAAAGAAAAATGAGGACATATCAGCCCTCAAGAAACAACTCAATTTGCCTCATTTGTAGTACCCACAAACAAAAGAAGTCCTGGAAAGCCAGACCAATCATGAGGAAATGATGGACTTAGTGTTGCAACTGAATGACCAGTTAAACGAGATGGAGAAGGAGTTGGATATCTTGACTCAACTCAAATAAGATAGTATTGATAATGCTCCTCCAACTTCCATTCCAACAATGACCACATATGTACCTTCTACTTTGGCAGCAAGATTGGCTCCCACTCCTCCAATGGCCACTATGCTACTGACCTTTGCACCGACTACATCAGCAACATGATCAACAATGACATCCTCCACAAGTGATGAAGCAAACAGGTTGGTCAACGAAATGGAAGAAATGTCCATTCAGACCAATGAGATGAACAAACTTAAGGAGAAAGTCACCAGCCTGGAGACAGATTACAGAATTTCTTAGATCATGCACAAAGTAGAACAACAAAAGGCTACAAGGATGAATGAAATAATAAAAAGCCTGGAGAAAGAACTAACACTGACTAAAGCTATAGGTAAGGCTAAAGGGAAATTGTGGGCCAATATCATTAACTCTGTCAATGATATTTGGCCATACATCTAGGTTAGTTTTGAACAAATATATTTGATAAAGCAGGCCACAAAATCCATTTAGAGAGTCAAGGAAGAGCTTCGCGATATGCCAGAGGAAGCTTCAATAATCATCCACTTCCTCAAATCCAAGAATAAGTATGAGCTACAAGAACTCAAGATACCTGACAGGACACATACAATTTTGGAAGTCAGAAAAGTCCTCACTAAGAGGAATTTGATGTTGAACTTGGAGGATAAGTGTCAAACCATGCAACTAGTCGTTGAAACGTTCATGGTTAAGTTCGAACTCTTGAAGGAAAAGGGATTACCTAATCCCTTAGTAATAAATGATAATTTAATGACACATGAGGATTATAATAAGAAGATCATGGAAGTGGTTAGAGAATAGGTAATCACTTCATCCATGAAGGGCTTACCAACAAGAAAAGTGTTGTTTATTAATAAACCATCTTTTGCTAAGTATACAGAGGCAAATGAAATATACAAAAGATGCTCAATATTCAATTACCAGATGAGGAAAGATGGGAAAAACTCAATTATTTACTGTAGTAAATAGACAGTAAATTATAAATGTAGAGTAGAAAGTAAAATATCACAGTAAAAGGATATTGATAGGTCAGCAAGGTTAAAGTGTATCAGATGAACGAGTATCAAATGAAAGGTTAAATTAAAATAGAACATCTAGCGTGAAGACCAAACATGCAAGTAGCATAAAGGGAAAAAGATGAAAGAGCAAGCCAGCAGAACCTAAATAAGAGGTACATCAAGCAACAGTTCAATAGTTGTCTCTATCTTCTTGCATGAAGATATTTCCTTTTTCTAGATTAGTTCCCAATGTAGCTTGAGATATTTTGTAGTTCCTTTTGTATAAATACTTCATGATTCGAAGTATTAGGGTGGATTATTTTACATTTGTAGAGTTATTTTGATTTTGAAACCTAAGGGTGATTTTACCATTTTCAAGTCCATGGACTGGAGCAAGTAATAAAAGCATTTCGTTGTAGGATTCATGAGATGAGGCATTTGCACTGAAGTATCTTCTTTGTTTGATTTTGTTACCTTCCTACGTGTTTCATAATCTTAAATGTGTTCTAAATTGGAATGAATTAACTAGAGATATCACTCATAATTCGTTTAAGTACACTCTCTTTTGCACAGTTAGTCATTTACATGTTTTCATATCATACCTGTATTTGAGAACCCTTAATTTCTATCCCATCCCAGTTGACTTCTTTCATTCCTTCTAGAGTCTGGCCTAGGGAACCCTTAATTTCTCCTTGGATTTGATTTGAAACCATTTCGCCATTTAGCCTTAGAGATTTTGAGTAACTCATCTATCTTTCCATGTAGACATTGTTCTTAGAACTGAATCCAGTCTTGTTTCTCTGACATTCAACCCCATAGACCAATGGTAAAAGCAAACGTTCTCTTCATCTAATTAAAGTGATCTCACCACCCAATTTTGAAACCAAAACCCAAATGCAAACAATAACTAGCCTAAAATCATCTTAACCAAAACAAAGTTAAATTATAAAGAGAGAGCCCTCTCTAAGCATCAAGAAGGCTAGGTCATGATCTCCAAAAGTGGTTTGTGGTTACCTTTGACTTTTCTTTCTTCATTAACTTCAAAAGAAATATCATGGTGATAACACGGGCAAGATAATTTTGTCTCAGTAACTTATTAGTCGTAAAACAGGAATATAAAACTAATTACATATTATATAATAACAATAGTGAAGGATTAGTTAAGAAGTATGCATAACAATATGAAATATTCAAATCCATAGCTAAAAATAAACCATATTTCTCTTAAATATTTGTTATGAGAAGGTATTTGAATAATGAAAATAATTTTGAATTCAACATAGTTTGATTGTTTGAGTTTTCGGCGAATTAGAATGAAGTGTTGTGTGGGATGTAGGGAACGTGTGGTTGAGAGGATGTGTGGAAAGAAGGATACATTTTTCTTTTTCCACCTTTATTTTTTATAGAGTTATAAAGAAGAATAAATAATACTGTTATTTGTATCTTATATATTGATATAAACATTTTAAAATAAAAATCATAGATGTAATATTTATAAAAATATTGAATTTTTATATTTATTCAAAATTCAAGCTAGATTTATTTTTGAACCACTTATTTCAATATATTTGTATAAAACAAAAAAAAATTGAAATTTAATATACTTTAAATGATAATACTTCAAATTATATTTATAATCGAAATCAAATGAATATCATGGTGTTCAAGGAAATAGCCACCTTTTTCATTATCCTCTAAA
>APFE030494546.1:52150-67633 GCA_000404065.3 Pinus taeda | reverse complement strand
ATTTCATGATTTCAATTATATTTATATATACTATTAAACCAATAGAATTAAAAATAAGTATTAATAAATAATATACCATTAATAGTATCTTATAACCTACGATTATAACGTTATATATATTTAATAATAAACAATTAATAAATCATTATGATATAGTCTAATAAATTATCTTTTTAAACTAAACTCTAAGATTATTTTAATTTATCCTAATGAACCTGACATTATAACTATAATATATATACAAATATATAGTGATTAATAAACAATTAAAGTAAAGAAATAAATTACCAACCATTATAGCAATTATAATTTTCTAATATATATTTAGTTTTTAAAAAGAGTTTATATATTTTAATTTTAGAAGGCTGAATATATTTTTATATATTCAACTTTTAAACTTAACAACCTAATAGTATATGGAATTAGTTTATTTTAATCCCTCCTATTATCTAAATTACCTAATATTATATATATTCGATAAATGAATTTAGAACCATCATATGTATTAATATATTTACCTAATTACATGGGTATATTTAAACTTAAATATTATAATTGGAATAATAATATTTAAGAAATAATTTAATAAATTATTTTTGTTTTCATGATTTTAATTATATATGTATATATTTGATTACTATTAAATAATTGAATAATTTACTTTCAAACGAACCATTAGAATTGAAATGATAATTAAAAATAATTATTAAATAAATATATATACGAACCAATAATATTATTTTATTCTGATAACCTAATATTGGAACGTTATATATATATATATATATATATATTATATATATATATATATATATATATATTTATTAATAAACAATTATATCTATTTATAAACTATTTAAATAAACAAATGAATTGCTAACGAGTAGCAGTACTTTATTTATATATTTTTACCTAATTTTTACCTAATCTAACTTATTTCTGGGAATAATAATAATAAAAATTTAGCAAGAATATTAAATGATTTGACTGGGGTCATAAGGTCAGAATTAGTCGTTATCAATCTAGCCATTGTAGTCTCTGCCCAAACTATTTAACCTGCTAAGCTGGATCGGTTCTTCAACCTATCCTGACGATGAACCACACTGGTTGGTTCGAAACACGTCGACAAATGATTATTTATGTGATTTCACCAAAAATTCTCTAAACAATGTTATGGATCACAGAAGTCAAAATTCCTTAATATGTGATATGTTTAAAAAGCATTTCAAAAATAAGGATTAGAAAATGAGTTAAACATATAAAATATTGATCCCAAAACTGACCTTCTCTAAGAATTAAACCCACAAAATCTACATCTAACACCTTAACCCCAGTTCCTTTATGAAAGCTTCTCATATTCATTAATCATAACAACAAAATTAATAAACTAAATGTTATATACTCATGGATGTGACTAGTCCAAATGAAGAGGATTTGAAGTGCCAAAGCAATGTTTGATAAAAAACATTAGGAGTAGATCATAACGTGTAACGCCACTCTATCTAGTTATTTATTACAAAATCTTAACAATTGACAATATTTATTAGGGATACATTTCTACACTCAGTAAATGAAAGAAAACATAGGAAAATATGCTTAGTTTCAATGACAACCCCATTTATTTGAAAAATTCCAACGAAAACTTATCTAACGCGGGAGCTCCTCTCTCCCCAAATCTCACTATGGTGTTCCTGATCAGAATGAAATTTAAAAAAAAAAATGAGGCCTCTTTGATTTCAAATAAATATAACACCACATAATTCTAAGAGAAAAAATGGAACTCGAGGTCTCTAATTTGTTACTCAACCTATCACATGAAAAATAGAGGTAATATTCACAGAAAATACATAACTAAATTAGCTCTATATCCTTCTAATTGATATAAAATGTATGTTAATCATGATATAAGAAAGCCAATTCAAACATCCCTAAAATAAACCAAAATTAGAGAGACCAGTGCCCACAAAAGGAATTTTTTGTCAATGTCATCTCTCAGGGTTTTAACAAAGAAAACAAAATCAATAATATTCAAGCAAGAAGTATAATTAAGACATAAAACCATAATTTTAGTTCAAGTTCCATAACTCAACATGTAAGAAATAGTCACAATTTGAGTTCTCGTTATATTTTTAAAATATTAACCCTTATCGTGGTTGTAATCATGGAGATGTTGGACGGAGCAAGGGCTATGGGAACCCTCCATTTTGCAGTGCATGGCATGATAGTTACAATGTTAGATGGAGAGAGTGGCATGGCCAGAAAAGAATGGTTACCAATCCTCTCAGTGGTAGTAATAAATGTATGAAAACCAAAGCACCCATCTCCATTAGCCTTCATAGATAGATAAAGCTCGTGATACAGTGCAGTCCTGAGCAGAGAAATCCCCATTTTCTTAGCACCTTACAATGCCGCACCCATATCATTAAGCATATAATATGAAAAAACCCAGGAAAAAAATCTTGTTTGATAGCCCTCTCTCCAAATAGATGTTCCATAACCTTCAACCCTGTTGCTCTCTGAGAAAGAGACAAGTAATCAAACACATCCATCGGAACTTTGTTAGTAACTACAAGGTCCTCGTTCAAATATCCTAGGTTCACTGCAACCATAATTTGATTTGCTATTTTGCAGCTCTAGCCCTAGCCTGGAGGCCCCAGATAAGTCCCTGATCCCATAGCCATAAACAAGGAGTCCATCTTCGCCACATTCTTGGCATGGCTCCCCGCCAAGACAACGAGTGTTTTCCTTAGCCCCTTTGTCCCCACTAAACATTGTTGCATCCATAGATTCAAACCTTATAACTCATTTATCCCATAGCTTAAAACAAGGTTTCCAGCTTCACGAGTCTTGGCATAACCCTCCACCAAGATATCCTTAGTGTTTTCCTTATCCCTTTTGTCCCCGGCCGACATTGGCACATCCATGGACTTTCAGATCCCATAAACCTAAAAAGGGAGTCCATGTTGCCATAGTCTAAGCATGCCCCTGCAAATGTATTTGGAATTTCCTTCCTAAAAATAATTGACTTTCTATTTTCCCCTTTTCTGATTTCTTTCTCTAAACTAGCCTCACTTAACCAAAAAATAAATTTATAATCTCATTAAAAATATGATAATAACCCACCTTAATAAATGTTAGTGCTTGGTATGTTTCTTAAGAAAGGAACCTATTGGACTAAATGGAAAAACAAAACGCAATGATTATAAATTAACTTCCATCTACACCATAGAACTAAGATATTTCAATAATATTTGTCTACATGCCATTGATAAAATTTTCCCTTATTAACTAATTGATATTGTGATTGTTAAATTATTTAATAAATTGGAATATATCAACCACTAATAATACATGTTTTTTATTTGAATGTTTTTAATAATAAAGTGTCAAAGGTTTAGTTAAGAGTTAGTAGCAATAAATATTAGTTCAATTGTTAAATGTAGTTAATAGAGCTCTGGATACAAAACCTTATTAATTCCCTTAAGTTTACTAGTTGGTATTTTAGTTTTGAGTTACTATTGTGCTCCATTTTAAGACCAAGAAAGGGAAAAAAACTATAGTGATTGAGAATGTACCACCAGCCTCCCTTAGCACTCTTAATACATTTGTGAGTGAGGGAAAAAAATCAAAAAATGAAATGAACAACAGTTCATTTACTAAGAAACGACCAAATATTAATAATATAATATATATATATGATAAAATATAATGGATCCATTTGTAACACTCAATCCCCAACTATTTTATATTATGATTACTTATTATCCTACCCACTAAAATATTCATTGCTTGGTAATTTATTGTTGGTGTTATTAGTATATATACAAGGTATGTGTATGCTAACTACATACCCATAACTCACATGGATACACTACTATTTTGTGGTATGTTATTCTAAATGATTGATTAATGATTAAGCTTATGATTAGAGTTAAGATTCATTAAGCTTGATTATGCTTTTAAGTATAACATTATGAATAATTTAATATTAAATTAATTTTGGTCCTGTCATCACTCTTTGACTTTGATTAAATAACTAAAATTGTTTGACTATTTATCATGTATTAATTCTTATTATTTGGTGGTGGGGGGGAATGTCAGTTATGGGACTTAAAGAATGGCTAGGTGAACCATGAATGGGGAATAAATATTTTGGGCAAGGAGAGGGAATAAGCCTTAGAAGGAGAGGATGGCGAGAAGGGACTCTATTCATTTTGTCATATTTGGGTTTGTTGAAGTTTTGGGGAGAGTTGATAGGAAGTTGATGATTTGAGAACACAATATCCAGGATATCCAGGATGGTTGAAGAGTGTATGGAGAACACCATTCTTGATTTGAGCCTTGATATAAGGATCAAGAGCAACCCAACACTTAAGGAATTCTCCCTTCCTAGTAAATTCTTTCGAATCCAAGGAATTTTCAAAATAAGGCCAGCAAACCTCGACTCTCTATCTGTTTATCATTATTTGCAAGTTCCACAGACAATGACAGGGGATAATACCTGTTAATTTTTGTTCCTGAAACTACCTAGATTTTCTTCACCAATTTTGCGAACATTCCCATCTAGTGATTGGCCATTCAAAAGAATCTACTTCTTCTGCGTTACTTCGATAAGCATATCACCCAAGTAATACTAACTTCATAGAAAAATCAATCAAGTCCCAAATCAATAACAAACCCCAAATCAGAAATCAATCAAACCCAAAATCAAAGTCAATCAAGCTGGCCATTCAAACCCAAAATTTCAAAAACAATATACCCTCTTGCTAGTCTAAATCTAATGATGAAAATGCCTATTAAAATTGCAAATAAAATTGATATTACAGAATCTAGATGATGGCATAACTAAACCTTGTAATAGACATAGAAAGCATTTCAGGTATTAGTGCTTACTTGAATCATTCCTTTGTACCTCTCGGAGCCATGAAACTGCCATCTGAATATTTGACTTCGTAGCACAAGGCTCGAGAGTCAAACCTAAGTGAGACTAAATGGGCATGAAGGGTTCGATCTTTGCCAAGATTCCATCTTCTTATTTCATCGATAGTGTAGTGGAGAACATAGTGAGAGAGATCTATGTAGCACCTTTCGGACTTGTCCAAAGTAGAAAAACTCATAGTTGGGGACATGAGAGGTGAAATTTCAAAAACTTTGCGACCCTTACCCTAGAATTTGATGAAGGGGCTCACAACCTCCAACTGGTCGAGCTCCTGGAAATCACCCTTCCTGAAGGCTTCCTATTCGTAGGAGGCTGATAACATGATCATGGGCCCTGTATTGTTCACAACATTGGTAAGACCCACAAGCCCATGGATGTACCCAAACCCACATGCTATCAACCAGACTCGAGGATTTCCTGTCAGATATTGTAGGTGCTCATGGCATAGACTGCAGATTATTCATTGGGAAAGTATATCACTTGAAAAATCCCCTCTCCCTCGAACATCTAATATATTCCTGCATTTACCATGGTGGAGAAGTATTTATTCTGCCAAGGTAGTCACATTATGTGGCAGTGTTAGTTTTGCAGGTAGACATTGTTTACCCGAGTTACACATGTTGTCCCATAGAAGATACAATTTTTTAGATAACATTAAGTTTTGTATTAAATTTTGCATTGTGTTGTGTTTTGGTTTTTTTAGATCAGTTTTTTCTTAAAAATAAAATTTAAAATAATAAATTTTAACTTAAAATAATTCAAATAAAAAAAAGGTTTTTAATACAAAACATTTTTTTTTTTTGTTTAAAAAAATCTTTTAAAAGTCTCTTTCTTGTACTAATGTCAAAATAAGTTTTTGATACCAAAGATTTGTTTTGTTTTAATTTTTTTTTTTTTTAAATCTCTTTCTTGTAGTAGTGATGTTAGTCACACATGATAGGATGAAAATCAAGAAAAGTGAAAGGGTTTTCAAGGTTCCAACTATTCCAACGAGAGACAAAATAAAAGTCTTAAAAGTCTCTTTCTTGTAGTAGTGATGTCAGTCATGCATGATAGTATGAAAATCAAGAAAACTGAAAGGTTTTCCAAGGTTCTAACCATTCCTATGAAGGAAAAAGTCATTCTGGAAAAAAACTCCTAATGGATTTGATTGTTTTCCTTGACATGTTTAATAGTGTTAGCATATAAATGGATCCAGGCAAGTACATCAACAAGACAAGAAAGTCAACCTCATATAGGCTCGTTTTTATATCAAGTATAAAAAGCCTGATTTAGTAGCTATAATTTTCGACAGAGATTCACTGATAGAGATGCGAAAAAAATATTTACCCTAACTCTGTAATGTTGGGTAAATGATGATATATAACCCTTCAATAATATAAAACTTTACCATGAACATGTATTCATAAAAATGAAGGATGTTTTCACTACACCAAAACAATTACTTTACGGGTGGTTATACCACATTGTTCTTGATATCCAGTATAAAAACCCTAACCCACTAGGTATAAATTCCAATATAAAGTCACCAATAGACATGAAATAAAGAGAAATCATTACTCTACCCTCTATAGTATTGGATAAATGATAATATGCAAATAAATTATACCCTTAAACTTTAACACCAATTTATGCCATGTTATAAATGTAACCTATTGATCGACATAGAAATAGGCACGCATGGAATAACTGTAACATGTAGATAAACATGAAAAAATAGGTGGATATTAAAAATTAAATGTAATTATAAAAGTGTTTTTGGCAAGTACAAAGAACAATTAGTAACCAAAAGCTATGTGCAGAAGGAAAGAATAAATCATGAATAAATTTTCTTACCTGTAGTCTGAGTATGATGGGACTATTCTTGGACTAAATATTTCTCGTGTAAGGAGTGTGTTTTCTCTAGTAATTGTTCCATAGGCCAGTCCTAAGGAGAATTAATATAGGATACTACAATGAGTGTAACAATGATTAAATTCATTGTTTTCCTTAAATATCTCATAAGTAGCATATGAATGGTGTTGCAAATAATCAATGCTTTAAAAGAAATTGAGCCTTGGTTTATGGGAAATTATATACATGAATGTTCATACACCCTTACATCTTACCATGATTCCCAACAAGCAGGGGACATCAATTCCATCTCTTAAGGTAGTTCGTTGTTACTATTTCTGCTAGTATTTTTATTTTAGTTGTACCATACCCAACTCCACTAGTAGTCATTTGTGGTGTTTGACTCAATTCTGACGTAATTAATATTATACTCAAGTCCTCGCCAAGTTTTGTAAAATAGATAGTTGACCATAGAAGAAATGGAATAATATGCAATGGAGACATTTTATGAAATGATTGAATTTGGCATGTGAATCTCACATCTAAAGTCCACTAAAATCCCATAGATGGAGACTAATGAGCATTCAACCTATCATCATGGATGCAGACTGACCCAGGTTCAAAATGTTGTTTTCCCTATGAAACTTATTTTGCAACATACTCGCATATATCTCTTCTTCTCTCCCTATCTCTTTTCTAAACTTTTGGAGAAGCATGTTAATGAAATCAATGAGAGAAACATCTATGATCATGGATCAACAGGGGAGATAGTTGGGGCATGTCTATTTGATAAGAACATTTAATGGAATTCAGAGCTTAGGGTACTACTTGAAATTTACAAGGTTACTCTACCTAAGCTTGTACGACATTTCAACTATAGAATGGTATGTAGATATTTTTGAGAAAAATATTACCCTAGAGCAGCTCATGGTTGGACTGTCAATCACAACTATGGTAAATGAGAGTGTTTTAACCACAGGTTCTCCAGAAAAATTGAGTGAGAACCCCCTGTGAGAAAGCTTATCTTGGGAATGCATGTGACACAACGACGATGATTACAAAAAATAGGCCTCTGTTAACAATGAATCCACTTCCATGTTGAAGGGTTCTACTATTTATTGAAAATATTGGTCTACTTTCAGTGTCCTATCTTCAATCGTGAGCTACATTGTCTTCCCATATCATATCAACACTATTATACTTAGTTAGACCTACTTTATGGTCAACAGTTGGACCTAAATAATTTCATATTATCACCACAGATCGACCCTATTGAATTAGGAGTGTGTACTATATGATAAAACATCCCCAGTGAAAAATTATATAAACCATGGAAAGCATATTTTGCACTGTAAAATAATTACTACAAGAATCTAAACAACCTCCCAAAACAGCTATCTGTAATGAATTTATAAAAACATGTTGTAGAAAACAAATAATAGAAATCAACAAATACTTATCAAAACCTGTCACTAATGGTCATTAATTCTACACATGAAAATATGCTACAGGAAAACCACTAAATTGTTCAATGTCAAATCTCTATTGTTCATACATATCCTTGCATTTCTTTTATATAAATGAAAAGGGAAGACTAGGATCTACAAATTAAATCTAAATCATATATATTATATATATTATATATATTAATATATATATATATATATATATATATATATATATATATATGTATGTATATTATATATATATATTATATATTATATGTATATGTATATGTATATGTATATTGTATATGTATATATATATATATTATTTATATATATATAATATATATATATATATATGATTTAGATTTAATTTTGTAGATCCTAGTCTTCCCTTTTCATTTATATAAATCAAAAGGGAAGACTAGGATCTACAAATTAATTCTAAATTATATATATAATATATATATATATATATATTATATATATATATATATATATAGATATAGATATCCACAAGAGGATGATGTGGTACACTCCAAGCCAATAGTTCATATTACCTTAATATTTGCACCATAACTAAAGGTCAAACTCCAAGACATAAAGGTTTCTAAAAATAAAATTTACTGTCTTCAACATGCTATCTACTTTCACTCAAGGTTAAGGATATGGATAATATTATCTTGTCCTTACACTACCTAAAACTGGTGCACACATGCACACTAAATGATAGAAGGAAAATTTATGGTTGTGTCCTATCGTCATTAAATCATTGGATCCATCATATACCGATTAGATTCACTGATGATGTACCAAAGAGAACCTAATATGTTGTGCATACTCCATCACATTGAATACTATCATAGGCACACACTCTAACAAGTTGTTGAACATGTAATTTTAGGAAGATGTGGTTATAAGTTATGATTACCTAATAGAAGTTATAACGATGAATCCTTCTAGTAACAATCATACTTGCATGTATATTGTAACCACTAGAAGCATCCCATAAGAGAATGCTAAAAATATATTTCATGTGGTTATAAAGATAGCCACCTATAACTGATATTACAACCCTTGGCTCCAAAATGATATGATATTGAGCAAATAGTAGAAATTCCTCCCTCAAGTGACAAAGAGGCCATAAAGAGTTTCATGAAAAAAATGAAGAATATTTATGGTTTAGATTAAGAATAAGCATCCATTATCTAAACTCAATTTTCCCTTCTTTTATTTTCACATGGATAATGTGAATTTGGCACAGTTGAGGCTTTGTGTGATGGGTGTTGTGGCAGAGATCCAATCGGCTACTAGAAAATTGATGGTGTTCTTAACCGGGTGCTACAAAGATTTTCTATACAATTTCTCACACAATTAGCCAGTTCCCATCCCTTAAGAAAGGGGTTGGAGTACTTATCATTCAGTGAAGAAGATCAATTTGGATCTACATAAAACTTTATTTATATTCACAATATATTCATCCTCTTCTGAGGAAGACATTGGGTACAAGAAAGTTACTTCTAAAAAATAGGACCAATAGTATTTCCACACATAGTACTGCAATATTACAATCATGAATAGACAGGTATGTTTTTATCAATCCAGGCATAGTTTGGGCATCACAGTTAATAAGGAACTAAGAACTATGTGACTTAGAGATGGATATTGTGTCAAAATCAACAATTCTCCTCCCAACCATTGCCATGCTTCCAATCCTATAGTTGTCATCTCCTAGCTTGTGTAATTTGTCCCATCGCCCCGAATTCTAGGGATTCTAGAGGTATAATCTAACCTCCACCCTATCAGCATAAGGGATTTAGTTATAGGTTGGTGTAGGAGTTCTAGATGCAAGCTTCCTCCACCTTGCAACCCACGTGGGATTCAAGAGATATGTATCTCCACCCACTAGTTAGTAAGGGATTCTAGTGAGAAGTGTCTCCACCCTTTGATTAAAATGGGACTCCATAGATCGACATATCCACCCTTTAGACAACATGGATTCCATAGGTGTTGTCTCCACCCTAACTATGTTGAAGGTTTCCAAAGACCCATCCCCACCCTATGTACCAACTTGGAAGGATATGGGATTCGCAACAACTTATCAAAAATAGCTACCCTCTAATGTGACCAATATAATTAATTTCATCCATAGAACCTATAGGGTTTATTCAAGAAGGTTTCTAAAGGACGATACTTCCCATTCCTCGAATTTGGTCACAAGATTGGTGCCCAAAACAATGTTCAGCTAGGAAAAACTCAGAGAGTAGATCAAAGATAATTATTTAAAATAAATATAAAAATGAAAGGTCTCACTGATTAAGCTAATTATCTAATAGAAACCTCTTTGCAACACAAATTTTCCTCAAAATCATTACACATAGAAATGCTAACTCAAAATCATAAACTTCGAGCTAATGTATCCCCTTTATGTTGTGACCCTTGCTGAACTAAAACTATATGTAATTGTATCAAACTAAGATACATCTTCCTCTTTCCTTTTCTGTGTATGTCAAGAAATACCAATTAGGGTTCATGTTCATGAACCATGCATATAATTATGCTATGGATATTCATAGAAGCTTGCCACAGGGATACATATTTTCATTATACATGGGTGTTTGTGGCATAAATTTTTCTGAACTAAATCAAAATGTGAAGATGTTGGTGTAACCAAAGCATATGACAGAAAAAAATATAACTTCCTAAGATAGCAAATCTAACATGTGCCTAATTGAGTGGGGACCTTTCTAAAAATTTTAAGAGCGATGGTCAAAGGGAAAATGTGCCTTAGAAACATGAATATTGTTATGCATATACAAGCCAACTGTTTTAGGCAAATTTTCAAATAGTTTTCATTCAACACTCAATACCATAAGGGTTATGAATATCGAGTCATGATCTAGAGGGATTATGATTTGCAAATAGATAAGATCCTAAACAGTGAGTTATCGCTACTGAGCTAATAAGAAATTTAGACAAGATACAATAAGAAAATTCGATAGACCGCAATAAACTTATTGTCAATGTCATTGAAAAGAAGATGATAGCAAGGGTATACGACCATAAAATTTCTTGAGGCTTGTGATTCTAACCTGTCACACTAAAGGTTCCCTTCTATCGCTATCTCAAGAAGGCTAGGCTGCCAGAATCTACTACATTTTATTTAGTCTCACACTTTACCAGCTACACCAAACCAAGATCAATCATGACTCTAAGAAAAGGAAACTAAACTATAATATGTTTAGTCGTTGTATGATATGTTGATGATCTACCAAATGCAACAACACTTTCATTGTAGAAAAAAATGTCCACATAATATTCTTTATAGCTTCCTTGGTAGCCGTTGTATAATGTCTTCATCCTTTGCACTTGACAAAGCAACAATTGACTACTTCTTAGCCATCTAATTGATGTATCCACCAAAAAATGTCAAATACAACTGTATACTTTCTGCTATCTACATCTCTAGCCTAATCAATATCTATAAAATATCATAAATAAAATTATTCATTTTGATTTTTCTTCTGAAATAAAACATAGTTGTTGGTCTCCTTTAAATATCAAAAAAGGATTTTCACGGTGACCCAATTCTCCTACCTTTGATTAGACATAAATAGACTAACAAAACTCATCAAATGTGTAATTCCAAGCCTACATAAGGAACCCTACAACTTCAACACGTGGCATATTGGTCACCTATTCCCTTTCTATTTCAATATTAAAAGATATGTCCGAGGATACAAAGGTAGTCGAAGAACCATATTTTCTAGAGATAGATACAAATGTGACACTACCAAAGGCAGGTGTATGTACATGTTGACTTTTGATGCCTACATTCGAGGTGAAGGTAAAGAAGGTAGGATGACTGGTATGGAAAATAGAAGTCGTGTCCAACAAAAGTGTTTACTAGCAATGAGTTGGCAAGTCTATTGATATTAGTCTCTTTGGGCTAGCTATGGGATATGCTAATGGAGAAGGATATACCTACAATTTATAGTTTGAGAGGTGATGATGAGGCTAGTCTATAGGAGGACAATTGAATAAAGGAGACTTGGCAAATAGCTTTGACTTTGACAAGGAGAATTCAATCTCCTAAACTTAGCCCACACAATAGAGAGAGAGAGAGAGAGAGAGAGAGAGAGAGAGAGAGAGAGAGAGACTTTGATTTTGTTCTTTCCTTCCTCCTTGACCAAATTGGCACTCTTTTAGCTCCTTCTTGAACTTCACACTTTTCGCTTTAGATATCAAATTTGTGGTTGTGTGAGAGAGAGAGAGAGAGAGAAGTTTGATTTTTTTCTTCCTTCTACTTGACCAAATTGGCACTCCTTCTAACTCCTTCTTCAACTTCACACTTTCCC
The DNA here is from genome assembly GCA_000404065.3 of Pinus taeda. NCBI lineage: Eukaryota > Viridiplantae > Streptophyta > Pinopsida > Pinales > Pinaceae > Pinus > Pinus taeda. Next base: position 55,058 of record APFE030494546.1, on the reverse strand, counting down.
AGCTTTAGATATCAAACTATGTGTGAGAGAGATGAGATGTTCGGAGTGAAAACAAACTACCTTGTATATATAGCCTTCCAATAAGGTCTAATTGCATTCTTTGAAGATGACTTGGTGTGGAGATTACATAATTCATTTCATACTAAAAAATAATTGTTTTTACATTTTTTGAAATCCCAAGAAGGGTCTCATAAAATATACAATGACTCTAATGAGTCTTTATTAATCCTAGGAGTCCACAATGGGGGCTTTCACTAATAAAATGATGACCCAATCATGAAACTCGTGATTTAATAAGTCATTGAGTAATACAAATTCTTTTGACAAATAAGTTTTATGAAGACCAAACCTAGGTACATTTTTCAACACCATATACGAATATAGTGATTTTCAAAATGCAATTGTTAGTTTCTCTATATGTCTTTATTTTTAAATAGAGCATATGATACATGGGGAAAATGATATAACTTTGGGTCACGACATTTTTTGATGACAGTTACAACCTAAAAAAGCTTCAAAATGTAGTAAATTGCCCAACTTTCAAAAATATTTATGCTTATTACTTCATCTCATAATTGAAATCTCACAAGAAAACTTGACACATATGTATCTAATTTGGGGCAAGAGGAAAGAAAGAAATTGGATTAGATAAGACTAATAATTTTGGAACAACTTAGTACTAATAAAGGTTATTTTAGTGAACAACATAACACGAATAACAACAATATTCACAACTCACTTTGGAATCACCATCCACATGTGTCTCGTCATAGTGGGCTTCACCATCATCTTAGCTATCCATGTTATAGTAGGGTTCTCGAGCATCTATATCCTCTTGCTCTACTTCACATGTAGAGGCTTCAACTTCTCACTCTACAATCTTTTCTATTTCTTCTTCATCCATATCCATGCATTCATGATGGGTTTCACTTTCATAGTCTTTATAACCATCATTGACATTTGAGTAGGATTATCCAAGCTTTGCTTTCCTCCTAGAGCCTTGCTCATTTACTCTCATGCGTGAAGTTGATTTTCTATTAATTTGTCAACATATTGTAGCATAATTTTCTCCTTTATGTCACATTCCTTTATACCAATTTCGACTTCCACGGACTCCCATGCTTCTTAGGAAGATGTAGCTTTTACTACCTTGCACAAGGAATTCTCATATAATGCATGTTTTATAAGATTCAATACTAAGGCATAATATACTTCATCATATGGATTATTAGGCTGATACTCAATCAACTCTTTACATCGAAGAAAAGTTCTCATTTTGACAGTTCCCAAAAATTAAAATTTTTACGAGTAAATTTTGGATGTTTATGAGATCTATCCTGATCCATTCATCCTCAAATTGTTCTACTTCATCTAATTGTATTTTAGATGCCCCGCCTATGGCAAGAACCTCTATGGGCTCTTCAAAATACTTTGGCTCTTCCTTTCAATTTCTTTTCTCAGTTTTCATCAGCCTCGCTTTGAGACCCATGACTTTCATATTTATTTTGTATTTTGTCTTCTTTTCTTATTGTGTGAGACTTATATAAATGAATGTCATATACAGTTGATTATCTTTAAAACTAAACATTTTAACCTTCACTTTAACAACGAGTCCCAATAACTACTAATAAATTCACTAAGCTCTTATTAGCAGTTCCTTATGGAGGCTCATGGCTACAACTTACGGTGGAGACCCTTTATTTTTTCAATGACGGTGTCTCTTTCCCCTTGATATGGTGGTCATTCCATAAGCTAGTCATCCTAATATTTTAGTAGTTTGGTTTATAAACTCTCAATGAGATCTAGTTTCTACTTATGGACCACTGGATGAAAACATCAATTTGAGGGCTACTCACAATAGACAAGGCTCTTAGTGGAAGTATCTCATGGCCTTTATAACTCATTTGTTTCTTTGAAACCTGGATAAACCTTGCTCTGATGCCACTTGTTATTGAGAGGAATAGGTAAACATGGAAGCACAAGACAAATAAGTACGCAATATTCTACTTGAATAAAGAAGTTTTATTCATTAATTATTCCCTCATATACATCCAGTAAGTTGTTGTTATTCTCTCTTCTTAATTCACATTACAATGACCCAACCATGAGTATATAATCACTAAACTTTGTAAATATGGAATCATGCAAACTCTAACTTTCTTTACCTCATGAAAACTATGACTGGCACTTTAACTTAACTTTTCTAACTTCACTTTAACATAAATTGACATTTTTCTTTTCCTTAAATTTTATTGACAAGGCATTAGCTTGTTAACCTTGACTCACTTTACTTCTAATATTAGACTTAGCTTGCCTTCCTTCGCTTAACACTTCATACATTGCATGCATATGAGAGTACTTATTATTTCTATCAAGTGAAGCTTTTTTTTATCTACGACAAAGTTTTGATCAATGGTAGTAAATCAAATATGAAATTTTTGGGATAGGTTTGTATGAATTGTGCGCTCTTATAATTTTTAAATTGTTATACGAGACTAGAGTTCACTTGGTTGTAACACATTTGAATATTTGACAACTATTACACCGCTTGGGTTGTTGATTCTATAATATTACTTTCATTCATATCATTTGCATATTGGTTATGTGAAGGCCTAATTGTATGGAATGATTATCTACATACTTCAATAAGTATTAGATTTATGAATTTTAATAATTGTGAAATATAAAGTGACGTGTAGTATGGAATCACGTAGTTTTAGATGGAGAAAATCGATGAGATGAAATGAGTCATGATGCAGCATAAATCTAGAGTGATGGGTCATCCGGGTACATTAAGTCAGCGTTCAATGTGGGTGACTATAGGGGCATGACAATTGTTTTTTAGGTTAAATTAAAGTTTATGTTGGAGGTACTCTTTCAACCTCGTTCATAACATATTGATATATAT